>JAOBAT010092637.1:19973-52304 GCA_026413305.1 Hydrozoanthus tunicans | reverse complement strand
CACGGTTCGATAAATTTTCTTTATAGTTTTGATTGCCAACATTTTGGAGTTCCTGAGCCCCAGTTCACAATTGCAGATTAAATTTATTGTATCCTTTTCCAATTCCTTTGAACTTGTCTGGATTAGTTTCACATGAAGTTGTTCACTATTTGCAAAAATTGACAACAACTTATGAAGTGGTTAGTCGTTTGAATTATTTTTTTCATGTTGTGATAAACACGGTTCGATAAATTTTCTTTATAGTTTTGATTGCCAACATTTTGGAGTTCCTGAGCCCCAGTTCACAATTGCAGACGAGCTACGCCAGGATATCGCTCATCATGAGTCAATGTGGCAACTCTACGAAGATTTCAACAATGGCCTGGAAGAGCTGGCTAAAGAAGACTGGATTTCCTTTCGGTCAGTTAAATTTATTGTATCAGATGAAACAGTTATGATAAAGAATTTGATTATTGAGAGAAAAAATAATTTAAATACTTTATTTCTCTTACACGTAGGAGCCGCGTTTATCAGTTTGATGAACTCCTTGTAGCGTGGAGTGAGAAGCTTAGGGGCATGGAACCGACAACCATGACTGTGAGGTTACAGAAGGATGTGGACAAGTACAAGGTATGAAGAAGAAACATGTCTTCTTGGGGCCGTTTTTAATGACTATTTGTAGTAACTGTTGATCTAATTCCAAGAAAAGTAAGAAGGTATCAAGTACACGGTATGGTGAAGAAACATGTTTTCTTGAGGCCGTTTTTTACGAACATTTGTAGTAACTGTTGATCTAATTCCAAGAAAAGTAAGAAGGTATCGTAGTGACAAATACAAGGTATGGTGAAGAAACATGTCTTCTTGGGGTAAAGTTGATCTAATTCATGGAATATTAGGAACGTATCGTGGTGACAAGTACAAGGGATGGTGAAGGAACGAGTCCTTTAAACTGGCTGTTCTTAATGACTTTTGTAGCGACTGTTGATCTAACTCCAGTACCCTTTTTAGAGATTTTCAGACTGCGGTTGCACAGGTCCATATCATCTCATGAACAAGAATTGCGGAAGAGTTTCAAGAAACTATAGCGCCAATGAAATAACAATTAATGTACATTACCATTTTACAGTCTCGAACAAAATAAGATGTTTTTAGAAAATTCTCATTGACTGTTACTACGCTCTGACTTGAGAATTTATAGGCAGCTTTTGAACACTGATGTATTGTCGAAATTTCGTGTAAACTGACACTGATTGATGCTTGTTCAGTTGTGCAAGTTAACAAAGAAGTAGCTGTTTTGGAACAACCCTGTCTCAGTAGCAGAAAAAATATTTTTAAGGTTGTTTTTAACTAAGGTATGTCTTAAGTATGGTTAGGTTGTAAACAAACATAATTATAACATAAATTTTTTATCACAATTGCAACAGAACGTGTTCCCACTGCTGAAGTATGTAAGAGGCGAAGCTTTGTCTCAGGACCACTGGTTGGAGCTCTTCCGATTGCTCAAAATGCCCAAAGG
Source organism: Hydrozoanthus tunicans (assembly GCA_026413305.1). Classification (NCBI taxonomy): domain Eukaryota; kingdom Metazoa; phylum Cnidaria; class Anthozoa; order Zoantharia; family Hydrozoanthidae; genus Hydrozoanthus; species Hydrozoanthus tunicans. Next base: position 50,809 of record JAOBAT010092637.1, on the reverse strand, counting down.
AACCACCCTCGAGAAACTGACCTTCCGAGACATTCTAGGCGCTGCAAATTATGTAGTCACAAACTCTGATGCCCTGAAGGTTCGTGTATGTTTGAGTATCGTACAACAACTGTATCTGAGTTGAGAACTAGTTTTCATATGTGTGACCTATGAAATGAAAAGTTTTATCAGTTTAGTGGATAGACCTTGCTAAATTTGTGATTCTCGAGATATTAAAGTTTCATGACTGTTTTTAAGGGATGTCGTTCAGGCAAATTTGCATTTTCTTAAAATTTGATGCCAATCCGTAACCTTTGGATGGACTTAAGCCAAACTTGGGCTGATGATGTATCTCGAGGAAATAGATCATCTGTTCAAGTTGGAGCAAACTCATTTATGTGTTCAAAACTTTCTTTTATTCAGGAACTTAACAGTCGTGCCCAAGGGGAAGTTTCAATTCGTGAAGCAATACGGGAGCTGGAGTTATGGGGTGCAGGAGCTACCTTCTCTCTGACTGCATATTCAGACTCTCACAACAAGGAGATCTCCATCATCAAGGACTGGAAAGAACTCGTCAACCAGGTATTGATTTCTTACTTTGTTTTACTATTTGTAGGGGTTCTTTTTAGGCATAGGGCTCTTAACCCTTTTAGTCCCAGTTGTATTTGTTTATTGAAATTCTTCCAACTAGAGCCCATATTTTTCATTGAACAAGTTTGGGAGAATTTTACTTTTCATCGTGAGTGCTTCACTGTCTATATCATTTTCATGTCTAACTTAGTATGCGTTATGTAAGGAGAAGTTGGGTGTTTAGAACTGATACGGACTGAAAGAATGAAGGATCAGGGAAACTTGACGAAACGTGTTTGGGAAGACGGAAATGGTCATGAAAAGTGTGTTTTCGAAGGTTTTATAAGGATTTCCTTACATTTCGGCTCATTGAATGACGCAGAAATGGTGAAGAAAGAACATAATCTCTTACAGTAGTTTTAGAACAAACCAAGCTTGAAGCAACACTAAGTTGGGGCCTCAGCACTGGTAATGTAACTCTACTCTCTGTTTTTTGTCTATTACCTTATGCTTCTCCTGATATCATAAGGTTTTTTTTTGTTAATTTTGCTTTCTTCTCCTCGCTGTTTTCATGCCCTCCCATCGATTCTCCCCTTACTAACTACCGTAGCCCCCCCTCTCTAAAAAGACCCCCGTCTAGAGCTTCAAGTTTTAAATAAGCCCCCCTCCCCCCTATCCCGTTATAAAGGCGATAGAGCTAAACCTAGGACGTACTGTGTTGCGAATATGGTTTGTCAACGGTTGTATCTACAGGTTTTAGTTTTCGAAAAGTGCTGGATATAACGCCAAAGTGAACACAGAGTTACTAGTTGCTTTTAGATCTCCTTAGTATCCTGGCTTCATGTTATGTTTCTGTCTTTGTTTATCGACGACTTTAAATACGTCGCCCGTCTTGAAGGTCTAGAAAGAAGTAAGTTCCCCAGGGGCTTAATAGAGTATTAACGGTATGCCTGTCGTTCTTTGTAATGTTAATAAAAAGTATTGAAGAACAAATGGTTCGTTCAACAGGTTGGTGATAATCAATGCCTACTGCAGTCCCTGAAAGACTCACCTTACTACAAGGGCTTTGCAGACAAGGCTTCGCTATGGGAGACACGTTTAGCTGATCTTGACGAGTACTTACATAACCTAAACCAGATTCAGCGCAAATGGGTCTACCTTGAGCCTATCTTTGGTCGCGGTGCGCTGCCAAGAGAACAAGGCAGGTTCAACAGAGTTGATGAGGACTTCAGGTTTGTGCTACATAAGTAAAGACTTGGATGTGACTTTTCTAGTAAATAAATAGGGTTTGTTTCAAATCCAAGAGAGATGATTTGTTTTTGGAAGAAAACCAGGTGTAGTTGAGTTTAACTTCAGATTTTTGTAAAAAGGCTGTAAAGACTTAAACGGTCGTTCATTTTGTTAGGAATGTATCAATAGCACTGGATAAGTTGGAATGTATAAACAGCACTGCAGGGCTTTCAGAACGTTTTGGAGTACCGAGTTTGAGTTTGCTGGCGTGTATTTCATTTGTTATCGTGCGAGAAGTAGCCGGCAGTGAAACTCATAGTAGCCAGCGGAACTCCGGCGGCCGCCGGCTTGTTTTGAAAGCCCTGCTGACTGGATAAGTTGTGCTACAGAAGATGTTAAATAACATTGCACAAGGAAGTCTTCTCATTTCTGGAAGACTATCGCAATTTTGGTGTTCACATCGTTCAGGATAAAGAATCTCAGTGCTTTCCAGGGTTCGTACGGGCCCTGAAAATCCTGGAAACTCTGGAATTTTTGAAGTCCCGGAAATCCTAGAAATCCCTGGAAATTTTTTGTTAATCCCTGGAAATATTCATAGAACTTTATTGAAAAACTAAATTCGGTAACAAAGTCAAAGTATTTTATTTTCGAGGCTTAGCAAAGGTTACAACAAAGGTACATATGCGGAGAACTGAACACAAACTGTCTATTTACCTTTACGACACACTCATCCGAAAAAATCGGTGTCATGCCCTAGTTGGGACTCAAACCCGCGTCTCCTGTATTCTGGTCAGGCGTGATGACCACTACACCATCGGGTACTCACCATACTGGCAACATAGCATGACTTTGTGTAGAAAAGCCCTGGAAAAACGAAAAAACAGCCATGGAAAACACTGGATTTCTGAAATTTTAAAGGTGTATGAACCCTTGCTTTCGAAAAATTAAACTTCGTGAAAGCAGCTCCCATCCCTACTGTAACAGATAAAATTTGTCCTTCTTTGTGCCTCATCATGTGCTCTGCTGCTCTCATTTACCATGTCGATTGTGCTGTAGATCCATTATGCAGGACGTGGTGAATGATAATCGTGTGTTGTCACTGGTTGCCCGCTCTGGCATTCGCAACACCCTCGTCACTCTCCTGGATCAGCTGCAGCGCTGTCAGAAGTCGCTCAATGAGTTTCTAGAGGTGTGTTTGTTGATTCTTTATAAAAATAACTTTTTACAATCTCTAAAACTTTTTCTCTCTGCGAGTTAGGACTTTAATTGCTTGACCCATTATAACTACAAAGGGCTGCCTATGGGTCTAACAGTCTCTCGTCTCCTTGGCTAATTGTCATGCTTCGCACAGCGTTTCCATAACAACGCACATTCGTCTTCTTGTTGTATAACATTTCTACTAATAATAAGCAATACAAGCTTCAGTTGCCACCTGGGCTGGGTTGTTCAAGAGCTGGTTTACTCTAAGTCGGGTCAAACCAAAATTCAACCAGTAATTTTTTGTCAGGGGAAAGGTTTACAGTTCTTATAAAATACGATGTAGATTTTCCATGAAAAAAAAACACTTGTCGACCCAAAATTACAGTTCAAATCAGTTCCTCCAAGGCTAGAAACTATTAATTTATGTTGATTAAGAATTTAACCCTGGGTTAGTAATTGGTCGTAATTGTCGTAATTGGTCTTTGAACATCTGGACCCTAAATGTCTAGATCAAGGTGTCTACCCATTTATTTATAACAGTTAACCCATTTTACTACTAATTTTGTAGGCAACACGGTTTTGGTTTTCAAACGGTTTATTTTTAGGCCAAATTTACGTACATTCTTATCTGGTTGCTCGGTGTTCCAGTTCCCTGTTCTTATTGGATCTACCTTTTATTACTTTAACAGGAGAAACGATCAGTCTTCCCCAGATTCTACTTCATTGGTGACGATGATCTTTTGGAGATTCTTGGCCAAGCCACCAACCCAGTAGTTATTCAGTCACATCTCAAGAAACTGTTTGCCGGCATCCATCATGTAGAGTTTGACGAAGGCTGTAAGAACATAACAGCCATGAAGTCCTTGGATGGAGAGGTTGTACCGCTCAAAAGACCTGTCACAATTACTCCAGAGGTTGAGGTAAACTTCCACTCAGCTTATTTCTTTGCAACTGTATTCTGTTTTTTATAAACAAAGATGCCAAAAACTCTCAGCTGTGTTTTTTCTCTAGTCTTTGTTCCCATCGTTTTGCAACGTTAATGAAGTTCACATTACTTAAGTCAAAAAGGAGCACAGTTGAATACAGCAAATAATTTCCTTGAGCATAAGGGGTATTATATGCATTGATAGTATGGAAGTAGTAAGTCAAATATTTTTTTGTTTGTGTGAAACATTTAGCCATGGAATAGTGAAAAACATTTTCTTGAGCATATGGGATATTATGTACATCGATAGTATGGAAGTAGTAAGTCAAATACTTCTTGTTTGTGTGAACATTAGGCCATGGAATAGCTTAAGCAAACTTTTGGCAATGCTATAAAAACCTACCTTTTGGTTGATCCTTAACTTTTTAAACGTTTGCAGGTGTGGCTAGGTTATTTGGCAAACGAAATGAAGGACACCCTTAAGGAAATGTTGGTTGAATGCTTGGAGGTTGGTCGAAAAGGAGCTGGTAACGGGGTGGACCCCTCCAAATACCCGTCCCAGGTAAACAGATAACTTGTAAACCATCATTCTTTGCCAGCTGAAAATGTTTCATGCCGTCGATAATCATAATGCTACAAACGTCTATGTGCTTCGGCATAGAATTTGCTAAAAGAAAGGCTTATAGTTTAGTGATATGATTTTTAATAAAAATGGAAGTATAAGTATTATTAAGGTAAAAGAGTATTATTTTTAACTTGTATCAGTAAAATCGTTGAGCATACGTCTTGTCAATGTGTTTTTTAAATGGGCCAGGGAGCCTTGTTCAGAGCTAAAAAACATGGAACGAAATGGACACTGAACTTCGATCTCAAAATTCCCTGACCCATGATTTTGTTTCGATTTGAAAATTTTTGCTACCTCTGGTTGGATACAAATCTGGTTCGGATCTCTTTAAAGATTGAGGTTAGATATACTGGTGGCCATAGTCCGTACATTTGAAATACACGTCAGGTTTAGCCTTTCATTCAAAAATCTCTTAGAGTAATACTCTAGCGACCTTTACTTTTGGTAGAGTGCAAAACGAAACCAGTGTCAAGCAAATTTCAACTTTATTTAAAAATACGATGGCAAAAATCATCTAAGCAATCTACTTAGTATTGTAAGATATCTATTGAATCTTATTCTTTCTTTCAGATCCTTTGCCTTGCTGAGCGAATTCAGTTCACAGAACGCTGCGAAGCTGCAATCAAGAGCAACAGTTTGCAAGAGTTTCAGATAGAGATGGAATCGCAGCTTGAATCATACACTGGTACGGACCTTGGAGGAGCTTCACCTTCGGACACCGACTCCCACGTGCTGGAGCTCAAGCTTAAAGCGCTGATACTTGACGCGATTCACGCCATTGATGTCGTACAGCTGCTTATCAAAGCCGGAGTGAAGTCTCTGGAGAACTGGATTTGGCAGAAGCAGCTTCGGTTCTACCTAGAAAAGAGTAAGGATAGTTTTTGGTTTGAATTTCTTAAATAAAGAAGTGTTTATCTTTTTAGATCAAACGCACCTGCTGGTTACTTTGCTACTAAAAGATGACTTTCCTGTATTGTTGTTTAATAACAAGTAGAATAACCTCGACGCCAAAGACGCAAGGAAAACAGTAAATGTAATAAGTAGATATTTGATGGTATTTATTCTGAAGGGATTGGCTAAGGTAAAGCTATGTATAGCAACCATGGATGTGTTGTCATTTCGACGCTCAAGTCTTACTTTTCAGTTTTCTCCCGTGTAGGTCTATTTAAAAAACGATTTTTTACAAAACGAGTGTAAGTATAATAATATTTGCAGCCAGTAAGTGAAACGGTGTCAGTGATAGTAATGGAAACGTCTGAACAACGAAACAAAAAATTAGTGTTAGATTTAGTCCTTATGATAACGTATATATAATGTGCACTTAATTACGTTCCCTATTTATTAAAGGCCTTCAGCAAGAAACGAAATTTTTGAAATGATTTGTGTATCTTTATTCTTTCTGTTTGTTTTTTGGCAACAGAGGAGTGCGTCATGCGCATGGTGGACGCAAAGTTCAACTATACGTATGAGTATCAAGGCAACGCTGCAAAGCTTGTACACACCCCCCTGACAGACAAGTGTTACTTGACGTTAACACAGGGAATGCACGTTGGCCTGGGGGGTAACCCCTACGGACCAGCCGGTACTGGAAAGACCGAGTCTGTCAAGGCTCTTGGTGGGTTGTTTGGACGACAGGTGTTGGTGTTTAACTGTGACGAGGTAAGTCAGTGCTTGGACCTCAAGCACGGTAACAGAAAGATGGGATTAAAAACTCTAACAGAATGATAACTTCTGTTTTGTGGTGTATTTTTAAGCGTAACTCATAGCTTCTTGAATTACAAGAAGTCTTTTTTCCGACGGCTTGTTGAATTGAGAATTTGACACTATCACTTCTTTTTTTTTACAACTTATTTAAGGCTTGAGTTTTCCAGCAGTTGGCTGTATTAAATTATGATCTATTTAGTAAATTCCTTGTCTTCTCAGTAGATAAAACACAACACGTGATACAGAAATTTGATTATGTGTGTCAGCCAACATACTTTTCAAGACTTGATATCTATCGTCCTATTTATCGAGCAAAACAAACAACGTAATTCTCTTTCCTACGTGTGGGTTTATGGGGTTCTTTGTTGATGGTGTTGATCGGCGAAATTTGGATTTTACTTCCTGTTTCTAGTGGCAAAGCCTCACTCGAGTCGATATGCTGTATTTACACTTATGCCACTTAGGGACAACACTCTTTGGTGATTTTCATATATCTTGTTGATTCATTCACCGGGATACAACAGTAGAAGGCCTAGAAGATATTTCTACTTTGAACACCGGTGAAAATACCTTATTATTCGAATTAGCGCCCAGTCTCAAATTAGCGCCCACTCCCCTTTCCCCAAAATACTAATTCATCCAGGGATTTAATTTGAATAAGTACGTAACTAAGTATCGTTCTAAACGAACAAAGCTACATGATGTTTTACATCAATAAAGGCTCGAGAAAAATAATTTACAACAAAACAATGACAGTGAATTACTTCAATTTACCCAGTATTGAGATCAAATGTTTGTTATTATTCTTTAGTGATATCATCATTGGTATTTTTTATCAGGGTATTGACGTGAAATCCATGGGACGTATTTTCATTGGGTTAGTTAAGTGCGGGGCCTGGGGTTGCTTTGATGAGTTCAACCGTCTAGAAGAGGCAGTGTTGTCAGCGGTTTCCATGCAGATCCAGACCATCCAGGCCGCACTCAAGGCTCGGGCTGCTAAGACGGAGCTCCTGGGACGAGAGGTAAGTGCTTGAGCCTGCAGCGAGGGGCGGAGATTATTGTGTTGAAGGCATTCCACTGTAGGTTTAAGAATGACTCATTCATGACATTCCGCTGTAGACTTGAAAATGACTTGTCGAAGGCATTCCTTTGTAGGCTTGAAAATGACTCATTGAAGGCACTCCACTGTAGGTTTAAAAACGACTGATTGAAGACAATCCTCTGTAGGCTTGAAATTGACTCATGGAAGGCATTCTACTTTAGGCTTAAAATTGACTCATTGAATGCAATTCTTTGTAGCTTTGAAAGTGACTAGTCTTCAGTTCTGTTCAGTCTGTTTGAAACTGACACAGACACCATCGATATCATGTACATTTCTTTAGCAGTTGAAACGACTTGTGTGATGATTGACTGGGATGCTAATTTAGAATTGTAAACCACCCGGACTCCATTTTGATTACCATAGGTGGAGCTGGACCTCAACTCGGGTATTTTCATCACCATGAACCCGGCTGGCAAGGGTTATGGTGGAAGACAGAAACTGCCCGATAACCTGAAGCAATTGTTCCGCCCAGTAGCCATGTCACGACCTGACAACGATCTCATTGCGGAGGTGATTATGTTTTCTGAGGGATTCAAGGAGGCCAAAGACTTGGGGAGAAAACTTGTTGCAATCTTCAATTTGTCCAAGTAAGACACATAGCTTGTTGGGTCTTTATTTTTTCTTTATGGAAAAGCAACCTGACAGTCAACTTTCTTCATTCTTGGTCGTTAAAGGGGCTGTTCCACGCCTCGGAGCACCAGGTTCTAATTTGTCAACAACCTGATTTTACGTTAGTTTGACACTTTTTTAAGTTCAATTGGAGGATAACAAGCGGTCGTTGAACATATGTAGTCATTTGGCATCACAACCTGAACACCGAAGCGTGGAATAGCCTCTTTAAGATATTTAAAGATTTTGAGCCTCTCTATGAGAAACAGTTTGGCACTCTTTCCTTATTATATTGCCATCGTTTTGAAAGACAACTCTTTCGATTCCAGGGAACTTTTGTCCAAACAGCAGCACTATGACTGGGGACTCCGTGCGCTTAAGACTGTTCTCAGAGGCTCTGGTAATCTGCTGCAGTCGCACAAACAGAACAGCGGCAAAGGTAACCAGACAGTGTGTTTGCTTTTGTTATGGGCCACAAGAAGTATTCTAGATATTTTTCTGAAGTTGTTTCTTCTGCATCGGCATCATGTATTGGCTGTGGTACGCGCGAGTGTGTACCATGTGTTTTTAGATATTGATGTAGATTTTCATATAAATTTATGTTTTATAATAGTACTTCCTTGTCATTTCATTGGATATTTTAAAACTTGCACGAGGCTTGCAAGCAATTTACCTTCGTCCGGATAAAGTTGAATATAAAAGAACCTGATGAGAACCTGCACTTAAGTTAAATTCTATATCCCAAACTACTTATTTTAGTTGTAAACGTTGTTTTGTCTTGGAATGTTTGAAAGCGTAAGAGTTTAGCCCGAAATATGATAATTAAATGATTGTGTTTAGTTGACGCCAAAGTGGAAGCGCGGATAGTTGTCCAGGCAGTGCGGGTCAACACACTCTCCAAACTCACCTTTTCTGATTCGAAACGTTTCGATGCATTGGTGAAGGACACATTCCCTGGAGTGGATTTCAGGGGGGTGGAGTACGCAGAACTTGCTGCTGCTCTTAAGACCGTGGCTGAAGAGTCAAACCTGGTTGTCATGGAAACGCAAGTAAGTATACATGGCAGCTTCACCATATATTAAGTCCATGCTGTTTTAGTATTTTTTTCAGTAATAAATTTAAGAGTCTGTGGTCACTGCTGGTAAGTATCTATCAAGTGTAATTGCAAGGAAGGAGCTAACCAATTTTAACTGTTTTATATCACTTTAGGTGAAGAAAGCGCTAGAGTTGTATGAACAACTGCGACAACGTATGGGCGTTGTTATCATTGGCCCATCGGGGTCTGGGAAGAGCACCATATGGAGGCTGTTAAGGCTTGCACTTGGCAAGATCGGACAGACGGTGATTCAGTATACTATGAACCCGAAAGCAATGCCAAGAACACAGGTAATAATTGGAAGCTCGTACCATAAAAGGTATTATTAGCGTAAGAAAGAACTTGTTGTCTTTTACGTCCAAAACAGCAAGTCCAAGTGTTGTTTGTGCAACCAGCAAGAACTAAAAATTTTTGTTTTTAGTACCAGAATCGCTGCTTATCTGAAAAATGAGGGAGGTTTTACCTGTCGATCTTTTTATGCTTTGTAAAATCTCTTTTCAGCTATCTTAGTAATGGAATATCTGTTTGTATCACCAGCTGCTGGGTCAAATTGATATAGATACACGAGAATGGTCAGATGGTGTGCTGACCAACGCAGCTCGCCAGGTGGTACGTGAGCCAATAGACGTTCAGTCCTGGATCATCTGCGATGGAGACATCGACCCTGAATGGATTGAGTCTCTCAATTCTGTGCTTGATGACAACAGACTTTTGACCATGCCCTCTGGGGAGAGGATCCAGTTTGGTCCAAATGTCAATTTCCTTTTTGAATCACATGATCTGAGTTGTGCCTCTCCCGCCACCATCTCTCGTATGGGGATGATCTTCCTCAGGTGGGTTGTAATCTACCGCTCGATGCACATATTCTTAGCAATGCAGCCTTAGTGTGGCCTTAGTGTTCCCTTTACTTCATTTCAGAGTTGATCAACATCTAACTTTGTTTAATATGTGGAAACTATTGTTCCACTTGCCTCGAAAAGTACTCCAGAAACTAACGATAAGAGAGTCCGACGTTTTGACGACATCTCGGCGCCATTAATAAGGAAAACTGGATTAAATATACGATTACAAGAGTTGCTAAGAGTCCAAATTTTCGAAAGTATTGTTTTGACTATGATAATATTTATGGTATCGTTACTTATATTATTTTGAGATCGCACTGTTTAATCATTCTAAAGAATCGCTATAACAATACCTCTATTTTATCCAGCGATGAAGACACAGATGTGAAAGCGCTGGTGAAATCTTGGCTACAGAGTCAACCTGAAGGGGACAGACGGCAGCTCGAAGGATGGTTAGAGGATTACTTCTACAAGGCACTTGAATGGGTGCTCAAGCAGAACGAGTTTGTAATTGAAACCAGTCTGGTGGGCGTGGTCATGAATGGCCTTTCACACATGCACGGGGTCAAGGTCAAACAAGAGTTTGCCTGTAGTCTGTTGAGAGGGCTCGGTGCAAATTTGAGAGCTAGCGCTAAAACAGCTTTTGCTAAAGAGGTACTGTATAATAGCATTGTTAAAAAAAAATCTGTACTACAGTATTTTTATAGAGGAACTGTGTTGGTAAGGAAGTACTTTAAAGCACCAATGTTGGTAAGGAAGTACTTTAAAACACCAAAACTAAAGAGAGTATCACAGTATTTCAAATTCTATGTAGTTACAAATCTCATAAATTATCTTTAAAAGTTTCATGCTAACTACAACCAAACATAAAAGCGTCTTCCCTTTTGACCAACATTGTATTTTGTGCTCTTCTCTCAAGGTTTTCCACTGGACTCACGAGATGCCACCAGACCACAAGCGGCCCCTAGACACGTACTACGATTCCAAGCTCGGACGTATGGCCACATACGAACTTGAGGTATCTAAGAGCTAACTAAGTATTTTATCAACTTATTGGAAGTAATCCTTAACCCCATTATCTTTGTAGAATGTTCGCAACGCAACTTAAATATCTTCACTCTTAAATGTTTAAAAGGTCAAATACTAGAAGACTCAGCCAGTTTACAACGCGTAAGGTCTTGTATGCATTATATGTATCCTTTCAGTCCCAGTTGAGTTGGTAAATTCTCCCAACTAGAGCCCATACTTTTCATTGAACAAGTTTAGGAGAACTTTGCTTTTTATCTTCAGTTCCATGGCTATGACTTAAGAGTTGGGAAAAGTAAGTTGTAAGTTGTTTCTTATCACTAAAAACTTCTTGTTGTTATTTGCTTTGGTAGGTTCCAGATTCCTTGACCGTTGACAGTTTCCTGTCCAGTTCCGGTACTCTGCCAGTGATTCATACCGCAGACATCAAACGTGGTCTTGACCTGTTCTCTCCCTGGCTGGACCCAGACAACAAGCAGCCATTCCTCTTGGTCGGGCCCGAGGGATGTGGAAAGGAGTAAGTGTGAACTACATGAGAAACTTTTTTAGTGTTGTAGAGTTGTTTGTCCAACGCCACAGTTCTGTTCATAAGTCACGAAGTAAAGCATTGCTTTCTTAATTGGTGAGTTTTTAAAAAGGTTTCAAATCATCTGTAATAAGAATTTTTGGTAGGTGGAACAAGTACTTCTAAAATACGTTTCAATATCATAGCTATTCCACGTCTAACAAACCTATAACCCAAAACACTGTGCTGTGGAGTCCCCGAGAGACTATACATTAAGGGCTTTGTTATATATTTAGACTTTCCCTTAAACAATCATATAGCAAAAACAAATAAACAAAGATGGCGGGTGGGCAACAACTGCGTAATTGTTTTGATCAGGGGCACGTGACCAAGAACCGACCAATCACAATGCTCAATTGTCGAGTGAAAGTCTGATATATGGCAGCAGTTGTTATAGGCTTCTCAGCTGTTTAAATGAGCATCAGCACCTGATGGAGACATGTTCAGGTTTAGTAGTTGCACAATTCGGCGGCACAATGGCCGAGCGGTCAGTGTGATCATAGTTAATATATTGACTGGTTAGGAAAGCCGGCAAACCTCAAAAGGGAAACACAAAGAATGCACAAAGATGCTTTGTTTCATGTTGAACGAACCGTGACCCTGCACATTCTTTGTTTCAGGTGTTAGTGAGAATGTTTTGACTGGCTGTTTGTTGATTTGCATTTCAAAAGCTTTTGTGTTTTCTGCACGTTTTGTGCAGGGTCAAGACCAGAAAGCAAAAGAAAATTGTGAACAAAGACATACAACAATGGTCTCCTAACCAGTCCGTCTATATTAACTATGGTGTGATCGACTCATAAACCTTGGATTGTGAGTTTGAGCGCTGGTCAGACTGAGGTGTTTGTGACCATAAGCAAGACACTTAAAACCGACTCTTTTCAGTCGACTCGGTTGTATAAATGAGTATCAGCTTCGGGAGGCTAACCTGAACGGATTAGTGTCCTGTCCATGGGGGAAGTCTCATCGGGTCTTCCATTCTATTTTGTCCGACCAAATAAAGAGGGAGTTCATAAAAGAGTCTTTTAAGACTCTTTTATAAAATTAAAAGGATTCTGTTCCCAGAAGTTCGTAAATCAAGGCCCTAAAAATACGCGAGGAACTGTCTAAAGTCCTTTTAAAGAAAATTGTAGAGAGTGAAGGCCAACATAAACTCTCGAGCTTGCTGCCTGTGCGCAAAAACAATGAAAAATACAATTTTAGGAATAAGCGTATGTTTTCAGTGCCGTGTACGAAAACAAAGACGTTTTGTAATAGATTTATAATGCGCTATGCAGACAAACAAAGTATTTATTAACGTATTTATTATAATATAGTTAGGAATTTTTATAGGTTTAAATTTTTTATTACATGTAATTACCACACCTTGTAGCTGCTAGTTGTGCTTTTAAATAAACGATTATTATTATTATTATTATTATTTACACTACAGAAACCGGGAATGAGTGTCTCCTTATTAGGCTGCTTGGCTCAAGAAAGGGTTTAGCTTAGTAAAACAATCGTTACACACAGGTTCTCATTCCCTCGATCTATAAATCTGGAGCTAAACTTAACTAAATAGGTGTTGTATAAGGACTAGTGATGAAACTCTGTTTTAACTATCTTCAAATAAAACTTGCAGGCTGCTGTTAAGGCATTGCTTCGAACAGCTGCGTTCAACCCAGATCGCAGTGGTGCACTGTAGTGCCCAGACTTCTCCCCTGCACGTTTTGCAGAAACTCCAACAGTGCTGTATGGTTATAAGCTCCAACACCGGCCGCGTGTACAGACCGAAGGACTGTGAGAGACTGGTGCTGTATTTGAAGGATCTTAATCTTCCAAAACCGGACAAATGGGGCACCAGCCAGCTCATTGCTTTCCTGCAGCAAGTATGCTGTTAGGGCTTTCACAGTAGCAGTTGATAGCTGGGTTGCCACGGTCCTTGAAAATCCTGGAAAGTCTTTGAATTGAGAGAAAAAATCCATGTCCTGGAAAGTCCTTGAATTTAGGTCGTTGTCCTTGAAAATCCTGGATTGGGTCGAAAATTTCTTTCTTTAATTCCAAACTAATAAATATAATCTGTTTGTCAAAAAAATTTTACTGTGACAATTTTGTAAAACAAAAACCGCAACTGCGGAAGACTTACTTTTTGTCCAGAAAGATATCCTCTTAAGCTTCTTAAGATAGTATGTGTATTGCTGAACAGATTTCTGACAAAAATGTGTAAAACATTCAAGTTTTATTTAATCGAGAAGGTCCTAGATTTTCTTGAAAAGGTTCTGGAAAGTCCTGGAAAAACCTTGAAATTCACATCCAGTAAATAGTGGCAATCCTGTAATACTCAAAGTCGTAATTATAGAGAACTTAAGCACAAGACGTCCGTGTTGCCACGGAGGCCAATCAGAAATCAAATACCAGTAGTTAGCGCGTTCTTGCACACGTCATGCGGTTGTGGTGATCGTCACGGAGACGAAAAGTGCCTTGGACGATCAGCATGACCGCATGACGTGGCTGGACGTCTGGCGCTTAAGGTCAGTAACAGCAATAGTCCTAGTCAAAAAATGTTGCAGGCAGTTGCGCCAGGGGGTAAAGTGTTGTTTCTCAAGTGTTGTTCTCATTAACAGCAATAGTCCTAGTCAAAAAATGTCACAGGCAGTTGTGCCAGGGGTAAAATGTTGTTTCTCAAGTGTTGCTCTCACTAATAGCCATAGTCCTAGTCAAAAAATGTTGCAGGCATTTGCGCCAGGGGTAAAATGTTGTTTCTCAAGGAGTTAGGATATAGTAACATAATGCAGCCTGAACATGAATACCAAATCCTCAGCAATTTTCATTTTTGTTACTGTTACAGTCATAGTCACAGGCATAGTCAAAATCGCAGTCAAGAACAGAAAGTTAAAGTAAAATTATATGAAGCAAGTTTTTTTCTCAGACTTAAGCATTTGAGTAGCCTAAATTTAATATATTTTTTAACACCCTTTACATTCTGGGCGAATGCAGCAGTGTGAAGCAGAAACTGAGTCCTTATAGCAAGAGTAGCACCAGTACATGAAGCAGGAAACTGATCGTCACATGAACGCTAACATTTAAACACAACCATTATACACAGGTGTTGACGTACAAAGGGTTCTACGACTCCAACCTGGAGTGGGTGGGGCTAGAAGGAGTACAAGTTGTAGCATCCATGAGCGCTGGCAGTGGATTGGGTAAACATCCTCTCACCACTAGGTTCACCTCCATTGTGCGCGTCTGTGCAATTGGGTAAATCTTATGATGATATTCGTTATTGTTTAAGCAGAACGTATTTATTTTTCAGCATCGCACATTGTTTGGGCCTATTTATCACAACAACGTAATTTAGCTAACGGTAATCTTCGAATGAAAAATACAAAAATTAACTTTGAAGGTTTTTCATTTTGTTGTTCCAGTCTTTTGTAAGATCAGAACTGATTTGCCTGTCATCTAAACAACCACTGGTAAAGGAATTAAAAGTACACCGTTTAGTGTCACCAACCAAGCAATGTGTAGGTGTTTTGAGCTGTCAGTTCCGCATTGCAGGTTGAAAGCTAAGATAAAATGCAAGAAAATTTCAAATTGTCTTTTGACAGACGTTCCAATCACGTTTTTCTCTTGTATATTTATGGTAAGTTTGTCAAACTGCTACCCGATGTCTCACGACAATTTACAATTCACTGAATCTTTGTTTTTTCAGCTACCCAGACCGGGACCAGCTCCAGGCGATCTACAGTGCTTATCTCCGACCTGTGTTGAGTCTGACCCTCTCATCTCATCCAGTATGGGGCTCAGTGAAGAACGTTCACGCGCTGGCAGGCTCTATGGTGGCCGTGTATGAACAGGTTTGTTCCATTCTCATCGGCTTTTTATTAACCCTGAACTTACTGAATTTTAAAATTCAAAGTTATAAAATCTCGGCAAAATAACAAAATTCAGAATTTGTTGAAGCAATCAACATTTTCAGAATCAACTTGTAAAGACAAAGAAAATGAATGGTCACTTTTGAGCAGTAGTTTTAAAGTAAGAGCATTTTTAGTTCGAGTTAAACCGATTTTAACATGATAATGGTTAACTAGAGTTACCTTGGATGCGTATAGGACAAGACGAGAGTTTTGCCCTGCAAAGTGTTTGTAACGAGGGGTGTGTGTGTGTGTGCCGCTTGTGGAAGACTTTGCATGCGCACAATGAGTTTCTTCGAGAAAATAACACAAAAATCAATACTACTATCGAGTAAAACAACTACGTTTACTCATTTCAGGGTTGCCATGATCCTTAAAAATCCTGGAAATTCTGGGAATGGGCAGAAAAATATTCCAGGCCCTAGAAAGTCATTGAACTTGATGACGGTGCTTGCGAATCCTGAAATCGGCAAAAAGTTAAAATCCTTAATTGTCAACATTAGTTACGTGTTATAATGATTTCGATTTGACTGTGTTCGAAAACAAAAAAGATGGCTTAAATTTTCCCTACATGCTCATTCGCGTTATTTATGTACAGAATAATAAAACTTATTATTGTGGTATGTGTGTAGTTGCACTGATATTTGATAAAAAAAATTGCAAGAATTCGAGTTTTCTTTGGTGCAGAAGGTCCTTGAATATGATCGAAAACGCTCTGTTAAAGTCTAGAGTCCTTGAATTTCGCACCCAGTCAAGAGTAGTAACCCAGTTGTTTATTAGTTGGACTGTTAGTTTCTTTTTATTTTCAGGTGCGCTCGAAGTTCACCGTGGACGATTTTTCTCACTATCTGTTCACACCACGTGACCTGACCAACTGGGTCAAAGGTCTGCTCAGGTACAACTTGGACTCGGAGTCCGCTAACAACTCGCCCCATTACCTGCTTGAAATCTTGGCATACGAAGCCAGGCGCCTCTTCAGGGACCGAATCGTCGGCAAACAAGGGTTAGACAAATTCGACAGGTATAGTACTGCAAAAGAATTACCTCTTGCTCCAGAGAAGTACCATTGCTCGTTAAGAGATGTTTTTGTACCACGAACAAGGCTTTTTAAAGAAGAAGAATGGCATAGATTGAAGATTGCTGAACCAACTCCATTCAAAAAAATAAAGCATCCGAAGCTCTTTTAAATGCCAAGGGTCATTTCACGATTGCTATTTTTTCGTATAATAATTTGGGTTCAAATCCTTGACACTTGTACCGTTTTTCTCTCTTTTCTCTAGAGTTAACAAATACCGCCCCATACGTCAATAAATTAACACAGCCTTGCATTTACATAGTTGGCTAAAATTAGTTAATTTATATTTTTCTTACTGAATTGTTTATCACCCGTCAGTATCCTGGCATCACAGCTGCGTTCCGATTGGTCCTTTACTTTGGATCGCATGGACAACACTTATTACGTCACATGGGGTGCGACACACCTGCCGAGCCGTGTGCCCTCAGTTGCTTCTGGGAAGGTTGAAAATGCTCCAGCAGTCCCAGTGAGCTCTATGCCGCCCCACGGAAAGATGTTAGGGAAACTAGAACCGAGCGACTTTGAAGAAGTGATAATGAAAGGACTAAGAACATACGGTAAGACTCTGTGCTTCTTTTGTATTTTTATTAAGTTTCCTTCTTAATGTTTGTATATTTGTAAAATGATGTTTGTGTCACAGATTGTATTTTATGCACGTGTTCTTGTAAAGGCAATCGCACGACTTCGAGTTCAATAATTACGAAATAATTTGCACGAGTTGGTTGGTGGTCAGAGTCGTAGTCAAAGTTGTAATCATAGTCGTAGTCGTAGAGTAAATTGAACCGATTTAACTCTTTCAGCACTGTGTTAACAAAAAACAGCACTGTTCTCAACCAATCAGAATCGAAAAATTTTGTTGTGTATATTATTAATAATTAAAATTGTTTCATTCAACAATAGGTAAGCTGTACACCTTATCTATGAACTTAAACTAAAAGTTATATATTATATTATGAAGATTAATCATCTAGTCGATGTAAATGTAATAAAATCTTTAAAATCAATCGACCTGAGGAAGCTAGTGTGACATGAACGAAACGTAGTCAGCTACTGTTTAAACCTTTAAGTTTAAAACTTGATTTTAAAGATTTCATAAACTAAGGATTGTGTTCTGTACAAATTAGGTAAATGAAAATATAATACAGTAGCATTTTAAAAAGTTTTCTACTTATGATTTTATAGCTAACTAACTCTAAATAGGGCTGAGCGTACGTGGATTCACTGAATTTAACTTTGACTTTTGTTTTCGTCCGCACTTATCCATAAATTGTTGCTTGGCGATTGCTTTAAGTATAACTGCTGTGCATCGA
Source organism: Hydrozoanthus tunicans (assembly GCA_026413305.1). Lineage (NCBI taxonomy): Eukaryota > Metazoa > Cnidaria > Anthozoa > Zoantharia > Hydrozoanthidae > Hydrozoanthus > Hydrozoanthus tunicans. The sequence goes on along the minus strand of JAOBAT010092637.1, from coordinate 33,064 downwards.
TTAGGACACTCAAGTTTCCCTCTTTTCATAGAGTAAAGTTGAGGCTCAGAACACGTTTAACACAGGGAATATATACTTGTAAAACTACTAAAGCTCAAAAACGTGTAGCATGTAAATATAAAATTTAAACCCTTTTTTTTCTCAGCTCGTGAAAATCGTGAACTTGATATCCTGATATTCAGGGAAGTACTTGACAACATCGCTCGTGTTGATCGTGTGTTGACCCAACCTGGAGGATCCTTGCTTCTCGCTGGACGAAGTGGAGTCGGGCGTAGGACAGCAGTAACGTTGGTAACACACATGCACAACGTCACGCTCGTCACACCAAAAGTGTCACGCGCTTATGGTTTGAAAAACTTCAAGAACGATTTAAAGACAGTAAGAGTTTTTAACCAGTTGAAGTCAGTGATGTGATGTTATTTTTTGAACAAGATTCTACAGTAAGTCTTGTGCTTTTGGGATCTGGTTGTGATGAGAAATGAGCAGTGGTGCACAAGTGTGTTAAAGATGTAGAGACAACCAGTAGTATAGGGTCAGAAGGAACTTAGCTTTCTTCGGCTGCTATCACTTAGGCTCAAATTATATTTAAAGAAGGTTCAGCACAGGCTTTATTTCCTTCTGACCCGTGGGGCCTTAGCGCCATTTCACTGGCTGGTTCTATAGGCGAATCTTTTGTGACGTCATTTATTTACGTTTTACTACAAACTGTAATCAAGAATGCCAAAGAATTAATGTTCTGAATACTTTTAAGAATAACTAAGATCGATGGACAAAATTTGGACTTAATTTTGCTTATAGTCTTTTTTGCTGCGACCTGGAAAACTCGATACTTAAGAAGAGTTTGCATGAGCTCGTTAGCCATTTTTGCCCCACTTAGCTCACAAGTTTACAAACCAAACAAACGACAAAACTAGCGAAAATGATAACATTTTGGACGTTAAATGAGACTTTTAAAATTGCTGCTAGGCTGGGTGCCAATAGTCTTAATATGCTCATATAAACTCTTCTAAGTCTCGATTTTTCAAAGCCGCGCCATATACGCTTTAGTTGAGATATCAGACTCAAAATCGCTTTAGAGCTAAGTGTTACAGGTTACTATTCTTAGCGACTACTAAATTTAGCGATTTTGTCTGAGAATGAAAAAGCGACGACTAGTTTTAGCGATTTTAAGGATTGTTGTTGAACATTTGTCAGATGAAATTACAAATTCAGGAACAGAACAAATTGTAGATGATGTAAAAGTCGTAAAAAAAAGGTAAATCAAGCATGACATTTGTCAAATTTTGACATGGCTGCTTGTTGTTAATTTGTGAACTTTGTGTACCTGCAGGTGATGCAACAGGGCGGTATTGATGGCGAGCAGGTTGTGTTGTTGCTGGAAGACCATCAGTTTGTTGACTCAGCCATTCTTGAGCTCATCAACAGTCTCCTTAGCGCTGGAGAAGTACCCGGCCTTTACAGCCCGGAAGAACTGGAACCCCTCCTTAGTCCCTTACGTGACCAAGCCTCTCAGGACGGCTTCCGTGGCCCTCTGTTTGCCTACTTTGCTTCACGTGTGGTGCAGAACGTGCACATTGTGATTAGCATGGACTCATCGGCGCCATCGTTCACGGTCAACTGCGAAGCTAATCCAGCCTTCTACAAGAGCTGCTCTTTTCAGTGGATGGAAGGATGGTCCAAGGAGAGCATGTTGGAAAGTAAGCCTGGTTCATTTATTGTTTCTTTCATGTGGATATACTTTAATTACGAAAATACTCGGTCCTTGAATTTTTTACCATTAAACTCGGACCAGGACCTTTCGGACATGTTAACACATAAATTTCGGGTGATCGACAGCACTTGATACAGAATTGAGTAGAAATTGTTCTTGAGCCAAACCTCGCCATCGAGGACTAGAAGAACTCGAGAAGCAGTACTTCTTCTTACGCCTTGTCGATCTAAGCGTGAGGAACTATGAAATGCTGAACACGCCAAAAACAATGAAACAGTTTGAAGAGGCATACGGGTTCCTGACTACATCAGGCTTCCAAACTTGTGATAATTAGTCATTAATCAAAAGTAGGTAAACTTTAAAAACTTTCGAACATTCTAAAGTTCGGAAATTGAAATTTTCGGGCGATTAAATTTTCGGACCTTTTTTTTCCGAAATTTTAATCGTCCAAATATTTTAGATTAAAGGTAGTACATTTGATCATTTCTGATATTAAAACATGGTGTATCTCCGAAAGCTTCCATAAAATACCATCATTGTAGCGATGGGGACTCTTGTAAGGATAGTTATTCAAATTGAGTAGGGTGGAGCCCGGATGTTAGACATATAAAACTACATCCAGTCGTACGCTTTACATTACCTGGTAGTTACATTAGATGTTTGCCTCGTGAAACACTGTTAAGTTGACTTTGTAGTTTCCTTCAAGAGAACCTGTATACCCATTGGATTGACTAGTGTTTTCTTTACTCAGTTTTGGAGACTAATAAAGGAATTGTTTTAGAAAGTACGTCTTTGGATTCCCAAACTGATGTTTATAAACACATAAGAAAATAGTTTTGGAGGGCAGATTTGGTGGCATTATCATGTTTCGTCTCGTAGTTCCAAGAAAGTTGTTGCGAGACGAGGGACTTGTCATTGAAGAAGACACCAGAAGTCGGAAAGGCAAATCAGATGGAAAGGATCTTTGTAAGAATTTCCTTCACATTCATGAGACGAGCCCTGGGGCTGCTCCACGTCGCTACATTACCTTCCTGAAAACGTACAAGTCCGTTTACAACAACAAGAAGGATGGTGTTGTAAAACGACAGCATCATTTACAGGTAAGCAAAATTTAAAACCTGTTTTATTCGTCTCTTTATGTCATCAAATCTAATCATCTTGATTCCATGTTTATTTCAATTGAGTTTCAAATTTAATGCATTATAATACAAAAAACAATAAAACTAGTTCTCGTTTGGCATAAAACAGAATTCATGATTCCTAACCATAGGCTCCCTAAAAATAAACAAAAAGCATGTCGTACGTCTATGCATCAAAAAGCAGATTGCTATTGTAGAAAATTGACATAAAACTATTATGACAGAAGATTTAGATTTTCTTTTGCGTTTGACACGGATTTGAATGAAACATCGGAACAGAGAACGAAGAAACCTATAACCTCCTTGATGTAATTAGGGAAGGCTATCTTTTTGTAATAACATTAGTGATAATCCTAACAAATTGGCTTATTATCTTCAATGAACCTAATACCTTCAGAAGGAAAACAATAGAGGGCCTATTCATCGCACGAGATTAACCAACTCTGAATAGACAAGTACATTCCTTTAATGCAAATTAAGCTTTAACTAGCAAGCATATGCTTATTTTTAAGTATTGCTGAAGATAACCATAGCGTCGAAAACGTTTTGAAATAACTTTATTAAAATTTTTTTCAGCCTTTCATTTTAAACATTTTATAAGCAAGAGTATTATGACAGTCGTAACAAAGGTAGCTAAAAATCATGTTGAAAACAATTATAATTAACTTGAAGCATAATCAAAGCTCACCTCTCATATTAAAAAAGTGGAATTCAACCTTCATTTACTTAGATGAGTTACTCGTGAAATTGGAAAGTGGAATCCAACCTTCATTTACTTAGATGAGTAGCTCGTGAAATTGGAGGTTTTGCAAGAATGCTTCTCTAAAGCATAGTAATTTTGCAAAAGTAGAACGTCACTGGTTTGTTCTGTCGCTTCTCCAGGCGGGTGTGTCGAAGTTGACCGAGGCCAAGACTTTAGTGGACAATCTCAAACAGAAGGCTGGTGAGCAGAGCAGACAGTTGGCAGAGAAACAAGAAGAGGCCGATGCAGCCCTAAGGGAAATTACCATCAGCATGCAGGTACTGAATTCCCTTTTTTACCACCCCCCTTCTCTGAAAACCGCTCCTGTAAAAACTGTTATGGAATGGTGTGAGTCAAAGCTCCCGGACAAGACGAAAACATCAATTTAGTCATGAACCTTGTTTAAAAGCTTTTATATCGGAACAGTTTTTCTTCTCGCTAAAGTTTGAGTTTTACACGGTTTTTATAAATAGACCTAATCCTCTGTTTATGTCACAGTCTCTGAATTGCGTAAACAATAAACCGAGAGACGCAATATGATGCACAAAGTCCATTATTTGTACGTTTTTTAACGTAACCTCTTGTAACTAACTACATGGTAAAATACATCAGGTCTTTAAAAACTTATTTTACAAATTATAGAAAGTTTCATTTTAAAAAAAATACAATTTTTGGAAACGTTGTTGGAAACAGCTGATTTTTCCATCTAAGTTTTCCTAAGAATAAAAAGTTGCAAAATGTAAAATCGTAAAAAGTATCCTGCCTCAGGTAAAAAGAAAACAGTTGAGACGTTATGCTTGACCATGTCCACAACCTTTGGAGTGGTTTTCATTTTATGTCCTGAAAGACGAAGCAAATAACGAATGTTTTTGTCAAAATAACCTTGATCCTGCATCACTACTGTTCGCCGCTTTCTTTTAACCCAATTCAGATCATAGGATTGACCAGTGAAATAGGTCTATTGATTTGCTTATTTTATAAGTAACAAGCTCATTGCCTTTCTACAGCGCGCTAGCGAGTCGAAGAACGAGATGGAAACCTTGAAGCAAAAACAAGGTGAAGAGTCACTCAAGTTGGAGAAGCGAAAGAAAGCAATTGAAATCGAGTTGTCGGAGATCGAACCTCTTGTACAGGAAGCCAAGAACGCAGTTGGAAACATAAAGCCAGAGTCGCTATCAGAGATTCGTTCACTGCGCATGCCTCCTGACGTCATCCGGGACATTTTGGAGGCAGTTTTGAGGCTGATGGGAATATTTGACACGTCGTGGGTTAGCATGAAAAGGTGGGCATCTTACCGTAGGGATCGTGTTTTGTTACCGTTGGTAACAAGAGTGATGATCGTTCAATCAGAATCTTTAGGAACGAAAGCACCCAAAAAGATGGGTGTTAATTTATTGTTTGTACTGAAATTTTGTTGGCTAGTTAATATACTCATAGTAGCCACAAAATCATTATCTTAAACCTTTGTATCTTTTTCTTTTCCAAAGAAATTTTATGTTAACATAATTCAGAATATGAAAGTTTATAAAGCTGCAAATCAAATTACTTTCGTGGGGTTTATGTTCTTAACTCAACTACATTTCTTCTTTCAGTTTTCTTGCCAAACGAGGAGTCAAAGATGAAATCTGTTCGTTTGACGCACGGAAAATTACTCCTGATATCAGAGCCAGCGTTATGGAACTTCTCAACAAGAATGCCAACTCATTTGACCCAAAGGTATTTCCCCACTCCTGGCATGCCGATTATCATCAAGGTTTTAGTGCAAATAGCTTTTCTGCAGAGAGATCTCAACCAAATTAGGTATATGTTGCCTTTCGTAAACAAAAAGTTCGTTTTTCTGTTAATACAACCTTCTTCGTTGTTATATGGCGTCACAAAGTTGTGTGAGTGTAGTTTATTCAGTTGTTAAGCTACACTTGACAATGTGGTGTTATGTACTGTTATGGTTTATTACATGACATTTAACAGTTATTCGCCGAAGGCGAAGCGAATATCTGGTAAATACTTTGTTGTTGTAATTTGCTTGGTCGCACGTATCCTCCTAAAGATCCACAAAACACAAAAAGGTCTTTTTGAAAATTGTTCACATGCTGGCTATAATCACCTTGCACGAGGTAATTGTAGGTGGCAAAATACGTCAGCTTCCACCAATGAGAGCGCCGAAACTCCATAATCACCTTATAGTAGTTTTAACGTATTTTATTATATATTGTTTTTCCTACGCTATACTATGACACCAAGTCAATTGTTGCGTTATTAGAATTTATTCAAGGTATCTTTTTTGCACAAATCTTTCATCGTAAATGTAGCTACTGCATTACGGACATTGTATTTATAGAATTTCAATGCTACGATTTTTTTATTTTTTTAGCTGGCTAAACGAGCAAGCATGGCTGCAGCGCCTTTGGCCGCTTGGGTAAAAGCAAACGTGCAGTTCTCGGAAGTCCTGGAGAAAATCGAGCCACTGGAAAACGAACAGGCACAACTTCAAAAGTACGTGAAAGTTTATTTCCTTCTTAAGTGTTATGCGTATGATTTCAAGTCGTTTGTATCTTGCTGTCCGCCATTTCTGTAAGTTTTCAGTGTTAGCTTTTATTTCTTTCTTGATAATAATGTAAATGGTCTCTGAAACTTGCTTTGCAATTTAATACTGCTTTTCCAGCTGTCAGGGTTTTGTTTTGAGGGATTTTGGATCATTACTAAATTTAAAACCCGTCTAACAACTTCATTGTTTCTTTTAGGAATCTTAAGAAGTCCCAGCAGCGGTTGGAGAAACTCGGACACGCGTTAGAGAAAGTAGACCGAGAAGTGGCTGAGATGAGGAACAGGTAACACGTGGTGTTTCTGTTGGACAGGTCAGGGATGTGTCAAAGATAAGTAGCGTGTGGATTACTGTTATGGATAGGTCAGTCTGGCTGAGATAAGAGATTTGTAACAGTAAGTTAAAGGTGGACGCGTTTGGTCACTTTGTACTTTGTTATTTCAGTGTATTATATATAACTTTGCTTTGTAGACTTGTTGTGTCATAGCTGTTGCAAAAGAATACTTACACCTCTTGACCATGTTATCTAAACTTGTCAAATACTGTGTGTCTGTTGAATTTGATGTCCAGCGAGCTCTGCATCTATATTTTTCACTTTCCTTCCAAGGCACAACCGAAAACAGGTAGAACTAAAACTTTCCAATTAAGGAAGCCCAGATATTTGGTTTTGTTTTCGAAATGTTGCTCCATATAATCACTTCTGGTTTTTCTACCTTTTTTCAAACGAAAACGTTATAAAGAAAGCTCTTGCTTGAGTTAGGGTGTGAGTGTTTTTCGTTCTTGTCTCTGAGGTTTGAGAAGCGCACACAAGAGGCCACCCATCTAAAGATGGAACTGGACAAAGCCCAGGAGACGATCGCTGCAGCTGAGAAACTTGTGGGTAAACTAGATGGCGAGTTTAAGAGATGGTCAGGGCAGGTACGAAATAATTCCAGCTATCTCTTACTGAGATCTGTAGTTGATAATTGCAATCATTTCTTGTCGTTAATCTTTATCAGGAATTTCTCTCCTAGCCCAAACTGCATGTAGCTGCTACAATGTCTTTGTTGTTAAAATCATTGCTTACAGTTATGGTTTTAGACTTTGTTGTGTTTCGTTTCCCTGTGTGCTATGGTTTTTAATTATATTTTCATTAATAATACTTAATATTCAAAGACATTAACTTATGTTTAGTGATAATTAAAAACTCTTTGTTTTGTCTAATTTCTCAACTTTGTGCAGGTTCACGAGCTTACTTCAGAACTCGAGCAGCTGCCCATGCGCACACAGGTGGCGGCAGGGTTCATAACGTATCTGTGTAACGCCCCCGAAGACGTACGTCGTGCTACTCTTCAAGGTTGGTGTGAAGCCGCTGGCCTGGAAGGGTTTGACTTCAGGCGCTTCATGAGCACGGAGAGTGAGCAACTGGTGTGGAAATCAGAAGGTTTGCCATCAGACGATCTCTCCATGGAGAACGCGCTCATGATTCTTAAGGTATAACAAGAAAAATATTGAATTCTCTGACATATGGCTATTATGTTAGACCTGTAAATTGGCCCAAATAAAATTGTGGGACAAAACAACTTGTAAGGTTAACACCGTCCCACTTGGTTTAAGCTAGAGTGGATGTTTGGTCTCTTCTGATCAAAAGAAACTGCGGGATCCCAAGCAGGAACATCTGAGCTATTTCCCCCTAGACGAATTAAAGGCCCGTTGTCATATTTGTTCGACTAGAATTCCAGCAACATGGGACGGCTATATAAGCAGTATGAGATGAAGAAACTTAAACCAAATGATGCACACCTTCGTGGCTTGTAAATTGAAACCTCAAAAAGTGTTTTAATGTTAAAACGAAGGATAATTTAACCCAGTTGGTTTTTGCACACCATAGTAAGAGAGATGTAGACAGACAGATAGGAACAGTTGTTTTCAGTTAAAAGCTGTTTTAAGAGATTACTGTTATTTAGTAGTGTTAAAATGAAGGGTAATTTAACCTAGTTGGTTTTTGCACACCCCCATAGCAAGAGAGATGTAGACAGACAGATAGGAACAGCTGGTTTCAGTTAGGTTTGTTGTCAGGCCAGACGAGCTGGAAGGATTTGAGGAAAAAAGAGCTCTCGTACCTGCAGGTATGAAACGTTATAAGAAAGACAGGCAGAAAGTTTTTCAGTATCTTTGATTTAAGTGCCCTGGTTATTTTCCTACTAGTACTATATTGGCTGAATAACACGTAAATCAATTCAACTTCAACTTCAACTTTATTATATCAATATTTTCATTTTTCGTTACAGACTGATCCGCAAATAACCTAGCTAGTCGGGGCGGATCAGTCAGAATATATTTACGAAAAGTAAATTACACATACACAGAAAAGGGGACAAAAGGCTATAATGAGGTTATTTACATTCGGATTTAAAAATAAAGTGCTTTGTAACAAACTAACAATCATTTAATAACCATCTTCATAATATGAACGAAGTAGAATGAGTTATACAATGAACAGAAAAAGAAACATTGAACCATGCACCAGATTCACCAAATTAGCGGTACGTTTCTAAAGTGTGCCAGCTACATGATTGTTTTTTCTAAAATAAAAATACAACTTATCGTTCGTGATGTGGTCTATTGATATTGAGACAACAGACTTCGCCAAGAAACTAAACCACTTAGGATAGATATCACCAGAAAATGAACTATGTACATTTTTGCTTTTAGAGTGAAATGCGCCCTTTCCTTGTTGACCCGTCCTCCCGGGCAACAGAATGGCTGAAGACGCATCTGAAGGAACAGCGGTTGGAAGTTATTAACCAACAGGTACCAATGATTAGTTACTTTAAACTGATTTGTTTTAAAAAAGCAACGTCGTGCTCCCTTATATAGCTTCATGTGAAACAATATGCGTTCGATTTTAACAAAAAAGGGGATTAGAGTTTACTTGGAGAAGTTTTTTTTTTATCTTTGCTTTAAGTTACGGAAGAGGAAAGGGGATGAGAACAGCACTGTCTGCACGTTGCTCCCGATATCTCTGCTCTTTATAGACCATAATGAAGATAAGAATTTCCTCTGAAGCTAAAACAAACAACGAATCGAAGAAACTGATTTTTTATCTCTTAGGTAACTCAAGAAAGTTTGTTAGCTGGTTGTTTATTTTTCATGTCAGAATTTTTTCGAGATTGCGATAAGAGAGAGAGAGAGGGAATTCTTAGTTTTACAAAACCTATGATTTGTTTCTTCATTTTATAGGACACCAATTTTTCAACTGCCCTCGAACTTGCCGTGCGGTTTGGTAAAACGTTGATTATCCAGGAAATGGATGGAATTGAGCCAATACTTTATCCCATACTGAGAGGCGACCTCATCAGCCAAGGTTTGATTTTTCTTACATCATCCAAGTACACGAGGTGTTTCACGTCGTTCCTCTTGTTACGACCTTTTTCAATGACGCGAATGGTGTTCGTGCGATTATACGGAGGGAGACCATACCATACAGATTTTTATCTGGATCACCCTCGGCAAAGCTTATTTCTTGTTATCCTTTATTATTATCCTTTTGCCACGACCAAAACTGTATTTACATGAAAGAATTATGTCCCAGCACAAGATAATTTACGGCGTGCCCTTGGATTTGCTTCAAGTGGCGTCTCAACAAAAAAGTGTGTTTCCAAAAAGGTTTTGCTACTCGTGAAATTGCTCTAAAATGTCATCATTGTCGGTCACTATAAACTACTTATCATTCAAAACCAGTACGTTATAGATAAACGAATGTATTCCAGTTTTTTTCTCTTATACTGTATTCTTGTTAAACAGCATATTGTATTTTTGCAACAATTTTGTATAAGAAAAAGAAACCGTTTTCGTGACTTTTCCTTTGTTCAATAGGACCTCGTTTTGTTGTTCAGATAGGAGAAAAAGTCATCGATTACAACGAAGATTTTAGGTAAGTGAACAAATATCTTTGAAATTTTTCTTATTTGTTTCTCTTACCCCAGTTTAAGATTTTCACAAATGTACTTTCGAGAAGTTATTTCACACTTCCGTGTCAAGTTTAGGATCTGAAGTTTAAAATCCGTGTCAAGTTTAAGATTCGAAGTTAAAAGAGCAGCACCTTACACTCGAACACATTACCGAGTTTTAATACAAAATTAAATTTGACAATTTATGTTAATTCTTGTTGTTTTTTTACCTTAAAAATATTTTCACTTTCCTCTAGGCTGTTTTTGACGACCAGAAACCCCAACCCTGAACTACCACCTGACGCCTTCGCTATTATAACCGAAGTAAACTTCACAACTACCAGGGCAGGACTAACAGGACAGGTGCGTTAGTCTAGAGAATAAGAGTTTTTTTTTACTTTGTGTCGACGACGTTGTTGATTTTGTTATTATTAGTTTTTGTTTAACGATAGTTTTATACTTTTTACGGTGTACCATCGTTAACGTTCTTAACAGGTGAAATGTTTTGAAGGTATTGAGTACAAAAAATGAGCTGCTACGTGTTTCTATTATGCTGTTGGGAATCCTGGATTTAGGATGATTTACTTATATACTTCAATTTCCTCGTACTTACCCAGCTGTCGAGAATCTTGATCTATAATGAAATTTCAGAAAAGTACCAGTATTCCCTCGTTTTTACACCCAGTTGTTTGAAGTCGTAATCTTTGGAAAACTTAAAAGAACGTACCAATATTTCTTCGTTTTTGTCCAGCCATTGGGAATCGCGATCTGTTATTAGATTCAGGATGACTTAACAGTATTTCCTCGTTTCAATGCAGCTGCTTGGAATCGTGATCTATAATAGGGTTAGGATGATTTACAAATAGTTCCTCGCTTTTACCCAGCTGTTGGGAATCAAGATCTGTTGTAAAATTTTTGAAAAGACAATTTATCAGTACCATCAAGGTGTTGGGGATCGGGATCTTCAGTAAAATTTAAGACATTTTACCAGCATTTCCTCGTTTTTACCCAGTTGTTGTAAAATTAAAAAACAACTTACTAGTATTTCCACGTTTCTATTTAACTGTTGAAAATCTTGATCTCTAATAGGATTTAGGATGATTTACCAATATTTCCTCGTTTCAATACCGCTGCTGAAAATCGTGATCAATAATAAAGTTTAGGATGGTTTACCGATATTTCCTAGTTTCAATACTGCTGCTGGAAATCGTGATCTGTAATAGGATTTAGGATTATTTACCAATATTTCCTCGTTTTTACCCAGCTGTTGGGAATCAGGATCTGTTGTTAAACCTAGACAACTTACCAGTTTTTCCTCGTTGCTATCAAGGTGTTGGGAATCGTAATGTATAATAGGATTTAGGATGACTAATCAGTATGTTTCTTTCTATCCAGCTGCTGGGTATCACTATCCAACACGAAAAACCGCAGCTGGAAGTGAAGAAAACCGAGTTGTTACGAAAGGAAGAGGATCTTAAGGTGCAGTTGGCCGAACTGGAGGAATCCTTGTTAGAGGTACGGACTCCTGTTGCAGATAGACAGAAAAATTGTTACGAGTCGAGGTCTGTAAAATGGGTCAGTGCTTGACCCTAACTTTTTTCACTGCAAGCCTGCTGGCTAGTAAGCATGAAACTTAGGATATCAAGGTAGTCAAGTCTAGAATTGGTTTTTGCATCCGGAAAATGGGAGGGGTGAGAGGGGAAGGGGGGGGGGGTAGTAACACAGAGCATGAATCAAAATAATGTGTATGTTATAGGGTCGTTTGGTTTCACAGAAACCATATAAGGTGTTAAAAGTAAGAAAACGTGTCTGTTCTTAATGTTTTCTTGTAGTTTTTGTTCAATGGACCCATAGTAACAGGTACAGTCAAGTACTCGCTAATGTGTTCCAAAAATGTCTGGGGATTCAAATTCAATTTCCGAAAAAAAAACTTATTTCTACACTAGGATCTGATTAAAGACTTATTAGAATTTAGAGAAGCAGCTCTTGTTAGAGGTGGTATCAAAAACGTACTCGTTTTTTACCCTAAGTAAAATTAGCCATTAGTGTAGAAAGACTAAAAAAACTGCCTTGAGTTTGCTATAGAAATATTTGTACAAGCGCTGAATCAAGTTTTTCTTCTAGCAATGTTTTCCTTACGAATGAAATATGCTAGATATTTGGCTGCCTAACGTAATAATTAACCATAAACTGTTTATCAAATTTTGGTCCCCTGTTGCTTCCAGACTTTGGCCAATGCCGAAGGTAACATCCTTGAGAATAAAGCATTGCTGGACTCGCTTAACAAGACTAAAGCCAGCAGTTTGACTATTGCTGAGTCGCTTACAGAGGCTCACCGATTGCAGACAACCCTGGACCAGGTAGAAGAAGTTATCCATCATTATTGTAAAACCGTCTAGCTAAAGTTAGAACTTACACTTAATTGAAATCTTTCGTCTTCTGTTCCTTTTGTAGGAGATCTTTTGTATCGCCATCTTTATTTACTCTTTTACTGAGCCTTTTTGCTGCTTTGTAAAGACATCTTCTGACGCCTTCAGTTAGCAACTCATTGAAAACCACTCTTACTCCGCATGTCGAGAGATCCTCTCTTTCGCCTTGTTAACTAAGGAGACTTTTTTGCCGCCTTTTTTGCTGCTTTTGTTAAGAGATCTTCTGACGTATGAAGTTGCTCCGCGTGTCGAGAGATCTTCTCTATCGCCTTGTTAAAAAAGGAGACTTTTTGCTGCTTTTGTAAAGACATCTTATGCCGCCTTCAGTTAGAAACTCACTGAAAACCATTCTTACTTCGCGTGTTGAGAGATCTTCTCTATCGCCTTGTTAACTAAAGAGACTTTTTTGCTGCTTTTGTAAAGACATCTTCTGACGCCTTCAGTTAGCAATTCACTGAAAACCGTTCTTACTTCGCGTGTTGAGAGATCTTTTCTATCGCCTTGTTAACTAAAGAGACTTTTTTTGCTGCTTTTGTAAAGACATCTTCTGACGCCTTCAGTTAGCAATTCACTGAAAACCGTTCTTACTTCGCGTG
>JAOBAT010092637.1:0-19873 GCA_026413305.1 Hydrozoanthus tunicans | reverse complement strand
TTGAGAGATCTTTTCTATCGCCTTGTTAACTAACGCACTGAAAACCTTTCTTATTCCTTTTGTACCGCCATTGCCTACTAACCTCTTGAGACCTTTTTTGCCCTGCGTATAAAGAGATCTTTGTCTGACTCCTTCTTTAATAATTCTCCAGTTTGACCACTTTGGATATTCTGATCTTAATGAATTTTTCTTTATGTGTTCAGTTTTTACGACTTTCGTTATCTACCTCATTTATTTTTTGAAATCAACTTCGTCCTGTATTTGTGTTAATTCTTTGTTTGTACTATTCATCAAACCCCTCTTTGAAGTCACTTTTTATCTTCCTTAAGTAACTTTTTGGTATCGTTTCTCCACTTTAAAAATGTACAAAGTCTGATGAAATTAAACTGGGACGTGAGCTTAAGCTAAGTTGAAATACCGAGTTTCTGTATGAGCTTTGATAATACAAGATTAATGCATGTTTATTGATTTTTTTTCTTATTAACAGGAACGGGACGCATACTTACCTCTAGCAGAAAACGGCAGTACCATGTTCTTTGTGATATCCGATTTGGCAAAACTCAACAACATGTACCGCTTCAGTTTGGCGTCGTTTCTGAGACTCTTCCAACGGTCGTTAGAGGCTAAACAGGTTGGATTATTCGCCAGGAACTTGGAGCTTGCTTGTTTGTTTAGGGATTTTGAAAAGGGTTTCTGTGGTTAGAATGTAAAGCACTCACCAATGGTTACGACTTTTAAACTAGTGTTACTAGTCTTATGGTTTTCTAGAACACTCTTGGTGTTTTTTTTTCTGCAGCTCATTCTACTTTTTGCAATAAATAGAAATGTTAGTCATATTCTTAGTTTTTTTTGTTTTGTTTTTGAACTTGGAGCAAATTTTCACTGAGTAAGGACAAATAGAACCATAAACCTAAATCAGAAGGCCCTTTACAAAGGTTGCAACGAGTTGAAAGACCCAGTCAGGAACCTCGTGAGCATCCAAATTATTTCATGCAATCTATTTATTTATTTGCTTAAATTCACTACTTTTGGTAAGTCGGAGAACCCAACAGGTTTTACAACCCACTGATAGCCATCCAAGGCCCAAGGTTCTAACGTCCATATCCGAGAAGACGTGAAAGTCTAACCTTATGCAGATGTTAGAACAAAGGCAGTACCTTCTCTTTTGTATATTTCAGAGAAGACCCTGAGTCAAGGTCCAGCACCGGGAAACGAACCCAGCCTCCTGCACGACAGACTGACGCCATACCAACTGGAATAACCAACCGACTCGTGTTGCACCTCAAGCCTTTTATTTCCCAATCAGTTATCACTGTCTAACTTCTTACAAAACACAAACAAAGACATTTGATTTTGAGAAAAATGATAATTTAATCAACAAAGCGAGCTTATTACTGAAAATGAAAAGTAAAATTCTCGCAAACTTTTTCCATGAAAAGTTGGGAGAATTTACTAAAAACTGTGACTAAGAGGGTTAATCTTCCTCGCTAAGTTGTTTAGACGTCCCCAGCAAAGTTTTCTTCAAAGCTCTACTTATGTATTCGAGTACTTATCCTCTCTGATATGGTTTTTTCATAAAATGGCTGAGATGTTTTTGTTTTTATTCACAGGAGTACAGTAGTACTGATATGAGAATCAAGATGTTGAGAAATTCTTTGCAGTTTCTGGTCTATGAATACGTCTGTAGATCTTTATTCAAGGTAATGATACTCTTTTGCTAGCGATAGTAAAACTGAACTGAAAAAACAACTTTTCTTGTGGGCTATACGCCTGAAAAGTGCTCTAAAAAACGAAAATTATTTTTTCGAAAACTGTATTGAATATTTGAAGATGACAGAATATTAAAGATTTGATCAACTGATAGAGTACCTTTAACCTGGTCAACTGTTAATTACTCAAAGCTGCTTAGATTTTTCAGAGCAATATCTTTGTTTCATTATTTACCTTCAGGCCGACCGTCTCATGTTTGCGGTACACTTGGTTCATGGAATGCACCCAGAAATGTTTGAACCTCAGGTTTGATGTTTGATTTTAACTTTTTCTTAGTGGCACTACTTATATCTTGGAAACTTCCCTGGCGCAAGGCTGAAATACGATATGGACAGGTTTTGCTGCTTACGTTAGCAGTTTTAATGTCTTAGATTATCATCTGTCTATAGTAGTAACAAGCATAAGCTTGGTTTATTTTATCAATAGTACATTTAAGTTGTATATTTAGTGGTAAGGCGTAAGTTATGTTTAGTAGTAACAGTTGAAAGACAGTTTTGTATCGTAATCATTCAAATCTAAGTTATTTTGTTGATGCTGTTCTGGTAGTATATCTTTTAAGCCTGGTTAACATAGATTTATTTAAACTTACCCAGTTAATAATGGCGTTTTAGAGAGTGCCACTTGGTTAACTATTTGACTAGGTGGATATTATGATTGTTGGTTTTGACATCTTATTCTTTCTTCTGTCAAAAGGAGTGGGAGTTGTTCACCGGAATGATCGTCAGCTCGGCTGTATTCAAAAGACAGGTATCCATGTAGTTTCTATCAAACTCTTTAAAATCCTGAGTGGGTCGTTAAGTGTTCAAATTCAACAGCAGTGGCTGTTTATGATGTAGTTGTAAAAAATGCGCTTATCGTTATATTTGAAGTTGTTCGCTTTGTGTGCCTGCTTGGGTAAGATCGTTGGTAAGGTTTCTGACTGCAAAGCGTGAGACCAGGGTTGGACCCCCAGCTTTGCCTAAGGTTTGAAGATTTGTGTGACATTCTCGCCATACGATCGATAGACAGGGACGTTAACCCGTTCGTTTTGTTTCTCGTCTGGTAACGGGGGACTTAAAAGAACCCTAACACTAACCGATAAGAGCAGGATTTCGACCTGATGCCGTGGTCTGTCCTTTAATGTACACGTAAACCTTTAAAAGAGAGCTTATATGCGTGTATATATTTACTACGTTTCTAAGTAAACTGATTGATTGGTTGATTCAAATTAAGAGTCTTGGCAAAAGTGAGTTGATGACTGTGCTGGAAGTAAATGAACATTCCTTACATCTTATTTGATTAGGAATCAATGAAGAACCTCAGGGACAGCATTCCCGCTTGGATCGATCCAGAGAGAGCACCCGCTGTGGGGTCTTTGAAGGCAAGCTTACCAATTGTTTAAGATCAGTGAAACGTAAAATAACTTATTTTTTTAACAGTTAGCATTTCTGGTTAATCTTTGACTTTAACTTGACTGTTTCAACTGTGTAACAAAAATTTCCTACGGGAGTAACCAAAATCGGATGTAGTATTGCCCTGGGACTTCTCTCTATCGTGTACCAGCTTGAAGAGAGCAAATGAAATCTTTGGAACTGGATATTGCAACGAGTATCATTGTTATGACATATAGATTCTAGTGAAGCCTTGTCACGAGAAACGAGGAACAATCCTAGTATCGCCGATTTACAACATCGACAAAAAACCCCATAAACCCACACAAAGTAAAGATAAAATATGTCACACCTTGGTTGGATCCACGATTTAGGCCGCTACAGGGTCAGCTGGAAGTTTTGTCCTGGGATATCCCCGTTTTAAGTTAACCACACCTTTTCTGTGGCAAGGCCTCAATCGAATCTATACATTGTATTTACACATATACCACTCAAGGAAAACACTCTTTCTCATTTTTTGAGGATAGTTTCAACAATGAATACAACATATAAATTCGAGTGAGGCCTCACCACTGAAACAGGGTATAATCCAAGTGTCGCTGATATACAGCATTAAATCCACATGAGGAAAGAGAAAAAATCTCCGACCTCGGTGGGATTCCTTGTCAATACTGTAGATCAGCGACACTTGGATTATGCCCTGTTCCAGTGATAAGGCCTCACTCGTATTTATATGTTGTATTCACTATATGCCACTGAAGGACAACACTCTATCATCAGTTTTAACAGTGTACACTTTTCTACAAGGCGTTAGCACCAGTTATGCTCAGCTACATGTTAACCTTTACCATAGTTCTTTAATTATTGACTGCTTACATTACAGAACACTTTTCCCACCTTGTACAAGAACCTGCAACTAGAGAATTCCGATATGTGGTTGTCCTTCTCCCGCAGCTCTCAATGTGAGCAGGAATTTCCTTCACAAATACTCAAGAAGATTAGCCTCTTCCAACAGGTAATTGCTTTCGCTTCGCTGTTTCACAGGCAAATTAGAAACCAAAACCAGCAAAAATCTTGATCTTCCAGAAGTCTCTTTTTTAAGTCCAAACATTGCTAGTTAGATTTTTGTTCCAATAATACTATAGTTCATCACCGTTGGAATTCTGGATATTCGAAGTTGTTAGTTCGCATTAAAATTTTAATGAAACAAAATTTTTCAACGTTTGCAACAATTTTTCTATTCTATGTTTTGTTTTCTGTATAAAATAAACTAACTTTATTTACCGTCGTTACGCTGAGAGCGGTTTCCCATTCTCCCAAGCCAGTGGCTTTTGTTTAATTGCTCGACGGTACAGATGTCGGCTTAGTTTTCTTTTCTCATTACAAGAATTGAGGAGGCAAACTCTGAAATTGTGTTATTGTCATTGTTCCAAATATGTAACCTGTTATAGCACAACGCAGACCAAGGGGTGATTCGACGCTGTCGTGATCTGTTATGGAGACAAATTTTGTCTGAAAGTGCCAGTTACAGTTGAGCAAAGATATACTTGACAATATACTAGTTTTGGGCAAAGGGACAGGCAACCGCAGGGAAATTGGATCATACAGGTTAAAAAATTGCATTCGGTATCAAAAAGGACTACGGATCTCACTACCTATACCATTCTTTTCCAGGTGTTGGTGGTGCAGGCCGTGAGACCAGACAGGTTGCAAAGTGCTATGATCCTGTTTGCTTCAAAAGCCCTTGGTAAGATGTTTCAAAACCTTCAATAACAACATTCTTTAATTACGCACTCCGTTGTACAATATAAATAGGAAAATAGCTTAGCTTAGAGATTAATTATGATGAGCACCTAGCCATATAAAAATAGCGAGAGCTAATCTAGTCAAATGGCTAGGCTAGGGATATAATACAGTTGGAAATCTCAGGTTCATGGCAGAAATACATTTGAATAATTTAAGATTAAATCAATTGTTCATTTACAAGCAACAATGCACCTCATTTTAATGACCAGAAAGTATAACACTGGTTTTAGCCTTTGCTTGCCAGGTTGCCATTGTTTCGCTCTTATGGTTATTCCAGACAACTAACATCTTCCTTTTTCTTTATTTGTTCGAACCATGTAGAACTAACAAAGTAAGGGTGCAGTAAAAGTATTGTTGTTGTTGGTAATCAAGGAATTACCAGCGATTCCATGTTACCGTGTTAACTTTTTTATCCTTATTGTAGGCATGAAGGAGCTGTCTCCTCCTGCGCCCAACCTCAAAAGACTGGTGAAACAAACAGTACAAAGGGAGCCAATTCTTATTGTTATCTCACCTGGAGCTGACCCCTCGCAGGTAGGATTTTGGTTGCAGTTTAAGCATCTGGTAGTTTTTAGTTGAGCGTATAAAGCAGTACTCATGAACTCTGGTTTGGCAGGCCATTCTTTAGGCCGCCTTGTATTCGGTATGCTTTGTCTGAGATTACATTTGAAAAATTGACTCTCAATTTCCAAAGGGAACTTTTTCATTTCAGAACAGGGTAAAATTACTTTATTTGGATTCTAGATATTTTCAGCTATCCCTCTCCAGTTGATTAAAAATGAAATCTTCTTACTAAGAAAACCACGAAAATAGGATATGTTTGCGCAGATTGTAGTTTGAAAAACCAACTTACCTCATACGTGGGGATTATTTTGTTGTACTTATTTGATCGAAGCTGAATTGTTATGAGATAATCGTCATCTTCCAAATTTCATGACCTCCCTTTCCGGCATTGTAATATTCTTGTACTTGATTGAAAGATGATCGCCATCTACAAAACTTTATGACCCCTCCCCCCTTACCTGGATTATAACATTCTTGTTCCCCTTGGTATTTCCCGTCCTAACTTCCTTTCTTAAAGAGGATGTTGACTAAGCGCACCAAATTACTAAACCCTGACAAAGACAGAAACTCACTAGTAGTTGAATCGTAATCACCTATCTGATGTTGTTTGCACGCTACAGGAACTTCAGGACATGGCGGCTGACGTGGTCGGTCTGGAGAAGTATCACCAGGTTCGCTCTTGTTTTGTCAGCTTTGATACATAGTTAAAGTAGCTACAGATGTTCCAGCTTGAAATACATGTTTTTCTTGAAAGAACAAGATTTTAATTTATATCCATCGTCGGAAAATTTGATCATCTGCTAGTGAGTGTACTATATTAGTAAGAAAATCTATAAGTGTGACTTTTGCCACATACGCATAGACTACAGTTCTGTTAATTGATAGATGACGGTTCAATTAAAAGAACAGAGCAAGAGTGTAAAGAAAACTAAAATGATTTTAAGAGCAGAACTATATTAGCAGAAAAATATTAAAACTCCTTACGGAAAAATGAAAATTCATTTTTAATAATCGTCTTTGAAAAACTTGCAAATTGAAGTACTCTTTTAGTTGCGGGTAGATTGTTTGTTTGGTGCGGTTGTAAATTAGCAAAAGTCAGTCTTGACATTTCGTACAGTCAACTGATCTAAAAGATTTTAACATACTTTTAAGTTAAATACCGCGGCCGTCTGTTGCTTATCACTCTCTGCATACTCTTGGGTAAATACAACCAACCCTGTTGTCTGTCGGCAGGTGGCCATGGGTCAGGGCCAGGCAGATATTGCCATGCAACAGTTGCACGACTGCGCTCGCAATGGCGAGTGGCTGTGCCTGAAGAACCTTCATCTCGTTACTGCCTGGCTGCCCACCCTTGAGAAGGTAATTATTTAACACTTTTTCTATTTCAATTGAGGTGGATAGTGGCAGAATATTTACTGAGCGCCGAAGGTAGATCTTCATTAAGCCACTATCCAACAAAATAGTGTATACTAGCGAGGCAAATGTTCCTTTCAAGAAAACGAAAAATTTTTAAGAAAAAAGACACTTACTTAGCGTTGCGAGACTCACGCGTGAGCAACCTAACACAGGTAACAAACGTTTTTTGACAGTTTGTCAACTACAAAATGTCGTAAATGGCGTAAAACAGTGAAATGTTTTAGGCTGTTTTGAACTTCCCGTGTTTTCAAACCAAACTTTTTCATGATCACAAACAGACGCGAAGCGACTATTTCCGTCTGCCATTTTGTTTGGGTGTTATTATCTACTGTTTCTGAGAAAAATATTGTCTCATAGCTACTATTTCTAAACCAATCAAATCGCACTTAGCCGAGATGATATACACTAATTACACATGTTTCCCTTGTATTGTTTAAAATAGCCATGCAATGATGAGATTTTATCTCCTTTATTAAATCGCCTATGACACGAAAATTATTTTTTTCGACAACAAAAAGGTAGTCATGAGATAAACACAAATCCGAAGTCTCGGGGAGTTTCGATAAAATGTCGCGAAGTTATAGTGTTTGAAATTAACTATTTTCCCGCTGATTTTTCGTCTTCTTAATCGCTTTAACAAAAATTGCCCAATAACAGCTACAACATGACTCCTTTACTCCGGGGATAGCAATGCACATTTTCCTCCAACCGCTTGACGACATTCGTCTCCAGGTTCCCGTTATTAGGGAACCAAATACAACTAGTTCAAAAAAACCTTTGAAAAAATAGCTGTAACTTCGCGAATACATTTCAAAACTCCCTCAAACTGCGGATTTGTGTTGATCTAATGCCAATCTTTTAGCCGGTGAAATATCAGTTTCGTGTCATTTTCACGTAAAACGCTGGCTGGAAGTGTTTGTCACGTATGTGAACAACTCACAATAGCTCAGCTTCTTTCTGCTACAAGGGTGAAAAAATTAATTAAATTGCCTACAGATGAAATGTTTACATTCCAGTGGAATAAATTTTCTAAAAATAAGGTTTTCTATGTTTGTAACGAAATTGTGCGCTTGAGTGTGTAAGATATTAAACTTCATCGTTAGTTGCCAGATACATAAACAATGTTGAGGCCTACTTAACTTTTCTGACTATTTTCTTACTCAAAATGATGTTCGTTTTCCAAAGGAGCTCAATTCTTTGGAACCACACGAAAACTTCAGATTGTGGCTGACGGCAGAAAGTCATCCAAAGTTCCCCACAATCCTCTTGCAGTCCAGCTTGAAGCTTACGTACGAGGTATGGAGTGTGAAGTGTTGAGCAAATCCAAGTTTTTAACCCGCAAGCTCTGTGATTGCATCTCGAATAATTCTACAATAAGAGTAGACAAATCAGTTATGACCGTTTCAAATGTGGCACAATGCTTATGTGTTAGTTTGGAACTTGCGTCATTTTTATAACTTGTTTGTTACGGCAGAGCTGCCGTTTTAGCTTTAGGTAATCAAACAACGGGATAGTCAGAATACGGTGGTGGAGTTAACGGGCGTCAATTTTTTTCTACGAATAGCATAACCGCCATTAGCAGAACTCGTTGAACAGACCACTTGTTAACAAAAGAACATTTCTTTTCTCCTCTCAATATTTTTTCCAGTTAATACTATTCTCATCTTCCTCTGTACCACAATCTCTGTCTTTCTGTTGTCTTCTGTATTCCAGTTAGTTTTCTTATGACCAAGAGAGTGTTCTCTGTTATTTGACAGGCCCCACCAGGAATCAAAAAGAACTTACAGCGGACCTACGACTCGTGGTCTC
This sequence comes from Hydrozoanthus tunicans, assembly GCA_026413305.1. NCBI lineage: Eukaryota > Metazoa > Cnidaria > Anthozoa > Zoantharia > Hydrozoanthidae > Hydrozoanthus > Hydrozoanthus tunicans. The sequence continues at coordinate 11,138 of JAOBAT010092637.1, read as the reverse complement.
CTGAGTTTATTAGTCGTGGCAACTCGTCCATTCGTGCCCAGGCTCTGTTTGTGTTGGCTTGGTTCCACGCTATCATGCAAGAGAGACGTAACTACATACCGCAGGTAATAATGCCTCTGTTGATGCAGGGCCTGTGATATATGATGAAGCTTATGATTGTTGGCGTGGTTCCGCAATATTTGCAAGAAAAACGTAATTACATACGACGAATATTGCCTCTGTTTTGCAGCGCTGATGGGCCTGTATGGTATTTGATGTAATTTATCATTGTTGCCTTGGTTCCACACTATCGTATTAGTATCAAAATGTTAAAATGTAAATATATTTGAAATCTTTAAAACACATCTATGAAGTTGTGCGTTTTGATCAATCTGCTTTTACGCAAGAATGACAGAACTACATGCCACATAGCTATATTGCCTCTGTTGATGCAGGGTTAACGGTCCAATGGTATTTAACACTTATCCTGTTTCAATTGATGTGGATAGTGGCAGAAAATCTACTGAGCTCCGAAGGTGCGAGGTTAATATTCGTTAAGCCACTATCCAACGAAATTGAAATAGATTAAGTGTTTTAGTATATACCAGCGAGGCAACAAACTTATTTTCAAGAAAAAGAAAGGTTTTTAAGAAAAGAAAAACACTTGTATCACTCAGTGAATCGCTGAGCGTGGAGAAACTCACGCATGAGCAGCCTAACATACATAAACCAACATGTTTTGACGGTTTGTCTACTACAAAATGTCGTAAATGGCCTAAGACAATGAAATTCTTTTTCCTGTTTTAAACTTCCCGTGTTTTCAGAGCAAACTTTTTCAGTATCATGATCCGAAACGGACGCGAAGTGACTACTTCCGTCCGCCATTTTGTTTGGGTGTCATTATCTACTGTTTCGATAGTCAATATTGTTTCACACCTACTATTTCTAAACCAATGAAATCGCGCGTAGCCGTGCTGGTAAATACTAAGTGATGTTATTTATCATCTCACTGTCGTCGTGTTGTGACTTACAGGGTTGGACCAAGTTCTACGAGTTCTCACTAGCAGACCTGCGCACTGGTGCTGACATCATCGACCGCCTCTGTAAGGGAGCAGGTACGCACTCACTCTTGTGATGATCAAGTTTCACTCCAAACTTTTCTGATTTTGATCGAACTTTATCCATCCATTTGAGTAAACTCCCCCCTTCTCTATTGCTGTATCGTAGGATCAAATGCGGTCCGCTGGGAGTTCGTGTACGGGTTGTTCGCAAACGCTGTGTATGGCGGCCGAATTGACAACGATTTTGACATGAAGGTGCTACAGTCATATCTCCGGCAGTATTTTGACCAGAATGTCTTCTCAGGACAGGTTTGTTGATAAATACAGTTGAAACCCGATAATTCAAACCCTCGGTAACTCGAATTCCCCGCTAACTCGAAGCAAAACTGATTTCCCTTGGATTTGTCCATATAATTACTGTTATTTTAACTCCTATAGCTCGAAGCCTCCATAACTCAAAACCCCGCTAATTCGAAGCGATTTTCACTTCCCTTTAGGTACTTTTCTTTGTAATTTTACCCTCGATAACTCGATTTTCACTTTTGTTGATCAAGTATATTTGGTTCATGTTAAAACCAACCATATAGATTCCTACCAATATGTTGTTCGGTTTGTAGATGTTAATTAACTATCACAAGTAGCCTCCAATTGAAACTACACGTGTTTCATGTCGTATTAACAGTTTCTCGTTTATCATCAGGGTGGAAGTCGCTCACGGACAAAGAAAGTCATTCCTCACGTGACGCTGCCAACCTCGTGTCATCATCGGGTGAGTGATGTTGGTTAATAGTTTGATAGGAAGAGAGGGGAGGGCGGGGATTATTGGCGAAAAGTTGAGAAAAAGGTTGTAGTAGGTTTGATTTCTTGGGGCTGGCTACCTTGTTGTTTGATCATGGGTTATCATGAAAGCTAGTCAGAGAAAAATAGTGCTAAACTATTCACAAGTAAGATTAACATCGACTTTGGAAAAGGAGAACAAAAACAAAATCACAAGACGGAAGTGATAATATGAAGCTGAATAGGAAAAAAAAGTGAGATACTAATAGTTTGTAAAGATTCTGTGTAAGCTTTTGTTTGAATAAGCAAGTGTTCAAACTTCCCAGAGGCTAATTAATAATTGTGTTAGAGAATATTGGTCTACAAGTTCCTTTGATAAACGTTTAGTAAGAAAATTTGCTGGAAGACTGTTGCCTCCTCCTAACAGAAGTGAAAATATATATTTCTATGAAAGAACGCTACTATTGTACTGATTAATGAAAAATGCTGTATTGAGCTCAACGATGTCCCCCTCTTCATGGTATGAAAATTGCCAAAATTCATTTGCTCTCTAGGACTACGTGGAGATCATCGCCGCCTTTCCAGAGGATGACAAGCCTTCGTTTTTTGGTTTACCTGCAAACATCGAGCGATCCTCCCAAAGGATTATTAGTTCACAGGTAAAAAAATTGCTATGGATTTTTTTCGACGGTTCGTTGGCATAAACTGATTTTCTGTCAGTGTACACGTTATAGCTTCTTTAAGCCTGTGTTGAAACATGCTATGGGTTTGGAAACTGATTTTGTTTGCTTGACATGGTTTTAATTCCAAGCAATCTACAATTTCTTCCTATTCACACGAGAAGGAAACGAACCTTTATAGGAAAAGAAGATTTTGGTTCTAGAAAGTGTAACTAGAAGCATCAGGCTCGCCCATAACTGTTAAGATGGTATTTAGGTGTCAGTTCTAACGAAACACAGATGCAGTAGCAAACTCAAAGTGCATATGAAATGAAAAATATTTTGTCCTTATCAAACTTGAACTAATGATGTATCTCGAGGTAGATAGATCATCGGTCCAAGTTTGGCTCGAACTCATTTCAAAGGCTATGGATCAGCAGCAAAACTAAAAAAAGCAAATACGCCGGAATCACTGGTTGCGTCATTAGTTAAAAACATTGAATGTTAATATCTTAACCACACAGAAACATGAGTGATATAACAATGCACAGCATCACCGCTTCAAAGTATTTCCTCTTTTTTCTCACCACAGGTTATCAATCAGTTGAAAGTACTCATGCGGTCAGATGTTGTCGCCCACAAATTTGACAAGGAAAAATGGTCAAATGAGCTTTCTCCGATTTTAAATCTTTGGAAGAAGTTGAACCAGGTAAAGTCTGAGCCTACGTGGTGTAATTTCAGGTTTAACTACTTCAATCGTCAAACTGGGTTTTGTACATTAGAAAATCTAGAAAGGCATGTTTGATGAAGCAATTTCTTTCTTTCTTGATTGTTCAGTTGCTGACCCAAACCCTTTTTGTGTATTTTCGTCTTGATATGGTTTTCCTCCAAAATGACGGTAAAAGATAACAAAAGTGTATTGACTTCGAGGAATGTTTGTGTTTGCAGGGCTCACAGCTTATTCAAATGAAGATTACTCCGCCAGTGGAGTCTGGTTCCGAATCTCCAGTGACGTCATTCGTGCAACTGGAGCGTTACAACGCCATCAGGCTGTTACAGACAGTGCACGGGTCCCTGGCGTCTCTGAGTAAGGTCATCCGCGGCACCGCCCTCCTCACAGCCGAGGTTCAGGCCTTGGCTGGTGCTTTACTGAAGCAAGAGGTTAGTTAAGAATGAGACATTTGTTAGTGTTAGAACACTTTTGAATTTCAAATTTGAATTAGTTATTTTACCGCCCTGACGATCTGGACGAAATTTCAAAACTTTATCCCTACTCAGGAATAGTTTTTTTTATCTCGACTCTCGATAGGCCCAAACAAACGAACCCTCAGTAAGTTCACTCGTGACATCGCTCTCTTCACAGTAGAAGTGAAGGCTCTTAGTGATTGTCTTTCATCTCGGATTAGGAGAGTGGGGGAGTTCAGTGTCTGATGTCACTGGACTTTGAAAAGTGATTCGTAGCACAATTCCATGACTCTAAAAACATTTGAGGTGAATTGCCTAGCAGGTGCTCAATGGAATCAGGAAGTAAATACTGCTAAAAACGGGGGAGTGGGAGGTTAGTCTCAGATTTCTCTTATCTGTGGCACGGTTCCTCTTAAGGCAGAGTTACAGGCTCGAGTGGACGCTCTACAGGTCACTTTTAACTGCAATTAGGTCTTTCTTTTGCGGCTGGTATCTATTTGTTCCTCCAAACTGAAGAGACCGAAGGACCCATGAGTAAAAGGATTGTTAAATATTATCGTAATTTCTATATGCTTACGATTATTTGTGAATACTGGTCAAATTCCGTTTTATTATTCATTTTCGTTTGATGACATTTTGACTTGAGGAGTCACGGGAGAAAAGGTTAATAGGACTCGAGGTCCCCTTCGAGGTTTGCCACCCGGGGTCCAAGGTTTAACGGCCTTATCCGAGAAGACCATTTGCAGATGTTAGATCAAAGGCAGCACCTTCTCAGTTGTTCAAAGACCCGGCATGGGCAATCGAACCCGGGCCTCCCGCACGACAGACCGGCGCCTTACCAACTAGACTGATTAGTAATTTATTAGGTGGCTTTCATTAACGTATGCGTGGAACCGATTCTGGAGCATTAGTGTAATTTTGTTGGAATAAAAGATTTTTAATTTCGTCTTTAGAAAATAATCCTGATGTAACGCGCGCTCTGATTGGTTGCAAATCTATTTTCTATGAGAGAATAGAAAATGGATTTGACGTCATACAGCTTAATATCTTTTTTTTCTCTATAGTTATTTTCTAAAAGGGATAAAACAGCGTCGCGCGTGTTTCTAGACAATTTTAGAAAATGATTATGACGTAAGAGGGCACTCGAAAAGCAGAGAGAAAACTCGTCTTCGCCTCGTTTTCTCTCAACACTTTTCTCGTGTCCTCTTACGTCATAACCATTTTCTAAAATTGTCTAGAAACACGCGCGACGCTGTTTTATTCCCTTATTGTACCTCAAGGTCCCTAGGGCGTGGTCGTCCATCTGGGAAGGGCCCGACGATCCTGTTCTCTGGCTCAGGGCTCTCGTTGCCAAGACACTGGCGCTTGGTTCGTGGCAGGAAAAGTGTCAGTCCAACGCCCTATTGAGGGACGTTTTGGACCTGTCAGAACTCTTTCACCCGGACACGTTCCTTAATGCGCTCAGACAGCAGACTGCTAGGTAAACACTCGACTTCCGTCTGTTCTTGTTAAAGTGGATGTATCTTCCACCTTTCTTTCATGAGAACAACTTCTGCTTTTTTAAGGCTTAGAATTATGTGGAATACCCGATCACCGAGTTCGCAGAAAAATAGCTGTTTGTTAGAAACTGATCCCCTATAGAAGACGTTCTCCTTCAAATAGCACAGCGGTGTTTGAGTTAAACATTGCATTTTATAGTCAATATACATTAGCAGAACCACGAGTTGTAGATTTAAGAATTTAGTAAAGGTTCGTTGGTTAGTGACCTATAGCCCGGTTACTTACGTTGCTACTGAAGAAGAAATGTATCCTTGTGCATAGTTGCCACGCCTTTAAAACGCCAATCAACGACATGAGATATTTTGTTACAATAGCAAATAATCCTTGCCAAATGAGGAAAAGCAGTGGAAAAATTTGTCAAAATCTTTTATGGTTCTCGATATATTAACATTTGATGTTTAAAACTGATGAAGGCAGTTCTTGGTCAGGCAAATTTTTAATTTCTGAATACTGCTGCCAATCCATAGTATTTGGATGACTTTGAGCCAAATTTGGGATGATGTTGTATCTCGAGATGTTCTCCAGAATAGTTACTGATTTTCGTCCAAAGGTTAAAGATTGGAAGCAGATTTAAAAATGTTTAAAAACTTGCTTGTACAACAGCAGACGTCATCAGTTGAAAACGATCATATCTCTAGAACCATAACAGGTTTTGACAATATTTTTTCACCGCCTTTCCTCATTTAGAAAGGTCTATCCACTCACACAGTAACAAATTTCATGTTATAGGCTTTTTAACCCTTTAACCCCTAAGGCTTCAGTTGGTCAACATCTAAATTCTTTTTACATTAACAATAGAAAAAAAGCTCATTAGTGTTGAGAATATAAAATTCGATCATCCACAAAAAAACTTGGAAGATGAATTTTCAAATTCTCCCAAACTACTCATAGAAATATGAAGGACGTAAGTTATGAGAATTTACAAGCTAATCATTTGGCACTCTTAGGAGCTAAAGGGTTAAGCAAGCTAGAAGGAAAATGTTTATGAAAACGAGCCACCTTGTACCTTTCCTTGATACGGACAAAAGCCCGGTATTTTAGTTTAAACCAAATTACGTGCTTTGTTATATGCACAAAATTCAGTTTCCAGGTTTACGCACATTTATACTTGGTAAATCAGATGTTTTAGACTATCTTTTTCAAAAGCATTAATTATCAGTGTACCATTTGTGTTTCGGCAGAGCGATTGGTGTTCCCATGGACCACCTCAAGTTCGTGGTGTCGTGGAAAAGCGGGGCTCTACATGGGGCTAAGTACCCTGTCAAGGTTGGCTCTCATGACTGTGCGACGTTCCTTTCGCTTAATATTTGTCAGTTAGCATTTCACTACTAGTCCTACTCTAGCTGTGCAGCAAAATGTTCTTTCGCCTTGTATCTACAGTATGGCAAAGTATAAACTCCTGGACCAACATTCAAAATTACATTAGACAAGTTAAAAGTAAACAACTTGGCGATGCCCTTTTAGGTTGTTCCAAGGAAGCATTAACTGTTGGGGTTAAACTGAATGTCGATTGAATTAGCACTGAACATTCTTAGCTTTGGGCCGTTAGAATAAGTGCGGATAGAACCGCCACCTGTTTTGATCTTCCCAGACGAGAGACGACTTCAGTTTGTATGAAGTTGTGCGTTGTTGAGCTTCACGGCAACCAGTTGAAGAAGAAGCAATGGTAGCTACAAAGCTAACTGTGAGAAGATAATTTTAAAGAGGAAAGAGAAGAAATTTATTTATTTGTTATTTAATTTAGTAGCAAGTGTCATTTGTTGTTGTTTGACCCAGGTGGGAGGTCTGCAATTGGAAGGTTGTACCTTTGATGGGAACACCTTGTCGGAGAACCAACGAGACTCCCCAAGCGTTGCCGCCATCCCAACAGCAACAGTTGCGTGGGTACCCAAGGTAAGGACGAGAGTTCATTATCTTACTGGTTAACTACTTGTTTTATTCACATGGAAAGGAAGCGACCCATTTTCTAGACCAAACGTCACTCATAAGTGCCGTCACTGAAATGCCTGGAAGAACATCCATACCTCCGGTTTGAACAACGCAAACAATGCTTGTAGGACAACTAAGATTAACATATCATGTATTCCTTGAATATCTAAAAACACGTATAACTTAGTATGCTTGGTAAGAAATTTGTGACAACAGTAAGCTGTATGGTGGATTTTTTTTCTAAACTGAACAGTTTGGAAGCGTGTTTGCCTACTAAGCAAACGGTAACTTGGTCTTACGACTATTAATAATAATAATATTATAGAAGTATTATAGCTGTTTTTGATATCACCACGTGTGATTGATACGCTCAATATTTCACCGATCTATTTTGTAAATATGGAACTACGTATGTAATAAACCAATTTTACCTACAGTTACAAACAGTTTTACCAAGCGGACCAAAATACAAAAAATGTTCGAGATTTGAATGTTTCCTCGTCTTTTAATTTCGTTTAAACAGCATTTGAACCCTCTTGAAATGTGCCAAGACTTATGTGATTTGTTCTCTCCTGTAGAATACCGACGACCCTTACTCCAAGAACGAGTGCATTTCTGTTCCTATATACTACACCGCAGAGAGGGAACGCATAGTCACGTGCTTCAGCATGCCGTGCGGCGATAAGCGTAGTCAGTGGGTACAGTGTGGGGCCGCTCTCTTCCTTAAGAATCAATGAAACGACCACGCCTTACACGTGCACCCATTTCGTCCATCATAGAACTGCAATTGATGCTAAAATTTTGAGTTTTCCTGTTTCCAGCACCGTCTATTTTTTTCATGTAATTAGCTCTGTTGTTAGCTTGATTTTGTGTCCGGCAATACGTGTAAAATAAAGGATACTTCAATGTTTCGGAATATTAGTCAGTAGTGGCAAACCACCAAGGCTTCAAACAGGTTGATTGTATTTACTCAAGTGTTCATTGCGACTTATAAACACAAAAAGGACGGCGAAAAGAATGCTTTGAAAAGAATCTTTTACTGAAACACGTAGTGTGGGTTCTTTACGAGGTGCTACGCTGGCTCTACTTTTTCTTTTCTCTCATGCAGGCGCCAGATGAACGTCCCAAGACGCTTTTTTTTCCACCCCCCCCCCCCAAAAAAGTATTCCTGGTCACTGTTTAGTAAACGTCCAAGTAGTAGCTTACATGGCAGGGGGAGGGATAGATCGTGCTAATAGCTGTTCTGTTCTTTAAAAAATCAAACGTTTTGTCTAGCAGGATTTCAATAAACAATAGTTAAAATATACGGACCTGTTAGGAAACCAAATTCTAGCGGTTTTTCTCAGTCTTTCCCACGTTTTCTGTAGTTTCTTGTCTTCCTGCCCTCTTCACGCGAATGCCAGCCGAAAGCTTGTGAAGAGGACACGAAAACAAGAAGCTATGGAAAACGTGGAAAGAAGGAAAGCTCTGTCAAATTGGTTACGAAACTATTGTTGTACGTCTGTTCGTCTTTTTCTTTGTTGTTTACTAGTGTTTTCGTGCAGAAAAAACAAAAGGTTTTGAAATGAGATGCAACAAGTAGCTCCTCAAAACATTCTCACTAACACCTGAAACAAAGAATGTGCACGGTCGCGGTTCGTTCAACATAAAACAAAGCACCTTCGGGGTGCATTCTTTGGATTTAACTTTTGAGGTTTGCCGGCCTTCATAACCAGTCCGTATGTTAACTATTGCTGGATAAGTTGGACACGGCAGATCCGAACCGTGACCAGGGCTCAAAGTTTACGACCAAATGGTCGCATATGCGACTTGAAATGTTAATAGCCCAATTTCGAAATATTTGAAAGTGAGAGACTGGTGACGAAACGTGAGCACCAGATCGAGGCTCTGGGGAACACGGCGCGAGGTAATGAAAACAAACAGTGAAGTGAAAACTCACAAGGTTTCGAAAGACTTAAAATTTGGTAGATACGACAGATGTATTTGAAGTCCCTTCAATTTTTTCCTTATTTACGCCATGGTAAAGTATTGTGCTGTCGCTCTTTGTCGCAACGGAAGCAAGAAAAGACCGGACCTTAGTTATTTTTCGTTTCCTTCATGTGCCAACACGTGCAAGAAGTGGCAAGTTTTCTGCAAGCGAGCAGATAAAAAATTCAAGACTCTCCATGATCCAAGAGTTTGCGAAATGCATTTCAAGGAAGCAGACATTGAAAAGACTATTTCTGGTCGTAAAAAAATTCGTCCAGGTTGCTCTCCTTCCATTTTTGACCCTACAAACGTGAAGGAAACGCCGAGTAGTCCTCGCACGATGCGTCGTCTAAATCGAAAAAGATCGAGCACTGCCACATCCAAAGGGCAACCAAAAACAGCTACGCCAAAAAAACGTTTTTCGAAGCAACTTACTTTTGAGGATCACACATACTCCATCAAGCAAAGCACAGCAGCTTACTTGGATGCAGTAAAACACGATCATCCGTATATGTGCCTCGCAGAAGAAACAGCAACACCGAAGAATGACACGAGTTTCTATGACGTTTTTCTTGTGGAAGGTAAACGTGATATGGCATGTCAAACGGACTTGACAGGCGATGCGATGGAAAGTTTAGTTTCTGATCAGGCAGAATACAAAAAAAAGTACACGGAACTTTACGAAAAACTTCAATGTAAAAAGGAACTAAAAAGAGAACTAACCACTGAATATATGCTCAGGAATGATGACTCTGTGGCCTTTTACACAGGCCTACCAAACCAAGCCTGTTTCAATTTAACTTTTGGGTTAATCGAATCCTACACTAAAAACATGAAATACTGGGACAAGAAAAAGGAAGGCAAATCATACTATCAAGGTGACCAGTCCAAAACTAAACCCGGTAGGCAGCGACAACTTTCAGAGAAAGAGGAATATCTCCTGGTTTTTTGCCGACTGCGGCTGGGTTTACTAAACAGACATCTGGGGGACATGTTTGGTGTTTCTGAAGCCTCAGTTTGTAAAGTTGTGACAACATGGGTATGCTTGCTAGCTAAAATCTTCAATGGTACTTTGCTTCGTTGGCCATCACGTGAGGAAGTAAAAAAAGAATTTCCACAATCATTTCATGAATACCCAGAGACAAGAGTTATTATTGATGCAACAGAATTTTTTGTTGAGAAGCCTTCATCTCCAAGTGCACAGAAGGGAACTTGGAGTGACTATAAACACCACAATACCATGAAACTTTTGGTGGGTATTGCACCATGTGGAGCTTTTACCTTCATTTCTGAACTATGGTCTGGTAGTACAAGTGACCGCAGACTTGTCCAAGAGAGTGGCCTCATAGACCTTCTTGAGGAGGGAGATCATTTAATGGCAGACAGGGGATTCAACATCAGGGACCTCCTTATAAGGAAAGGGGTTAAACTTAATATTCCACCATTTTCAAAAGGTAAAGATTATAGCTTATGACACCAATCTAATTATTAACCCTTTCAGCCCCAAACCCGACTTATGTTGTGTTGGTAAATTCTCCCAACTAGGACCCATACTATAACTAGAAAACTTTAAAGTTAATTTAGACACTGGACATTTCCCATATCTTTACAACTATATTGAGAATTCCCTCTTATAATAATATTTAGTCCTTTATTTATTAATTACAGAAATGAAGCATATGTATATTATTTGTATAATTATTTATTCAAATTCACATCCTGTATCAAAAACATACATGAAATGTAACATAAAATCTGTCTTGTCTTTTTGTATAACCAGCTTAGGAAAATTTGGCTTTTCATCTGCAGTGGTTCACTTTGATTGATCAATTCCCATTTTCTCATTACCAAATGTCTTATTGTGTAAATGTGTTATGTAAGGAGAAGTTAGATGTTGTTAAACTGGCCTGGGCTGAAAGGGTTACACTAACAAAAATAATCATCTCAAACCTTTTTCACAACTCAAATGTTACAAACAAAGGAGAACCAAAATGTTTATAATAATAATTAGAGATTCAAA
>JAOBAT010092626.1:0-17280 GCA_026413305.1 Hydrozoanthus tunicans | reverse complement strand
AAAAAGTAATAGTTGTCATAGTAACTATAATCTATCCTCTGATAAACCACGTTTTTTGACCAATCGGAGCGCGCGTTTTATCAATTCTATATTATAAAACTCTTTCAAATTAGTTTTACTAAGATGAAGCATGAAAACATAATACGGGAAAACAAATACATTGATGTTCAAAATGTTAGGTATATTGCTTTCCATACCCGATTTCTTTCGTAAGTGGCCAAAAACAAGATTACATTGCTTTGGTCATATTCTGCAGGAAATTTTGGGGAATCTTAATAAAGAAATGACACTTTCAAGGAGGGAAAATCCCACAAATTTATTGAAAATAAAAACTGTGTTAAAATTAAAAAATAAGCAATGAAATCGAGGACTTACAGTTAGGTTAAATCTATCTCGCGTTTCTCTGTCAAGCACTTTTCCTATAACAATCTTTGCGGTGAATAAAGTGTTGTCCAGTGTGGTGGCATTCTCTCTTAAAAGTTGAAACTCATTGCTATACTGTCCACCAAGGGCATACTCGATCTAATGAAAACCAAAACAACAATATTGAATATTTAGCGTTTCATTGAATCAAAAATGTGTTTCTTCATCCCAATGTTAATCACTTACTTTCTAAGCTGGACCTTATAGAAACAACATGCAGTTACTATTCATTTTGCTATCAATTTTATTATTACATTTTACTACTTTATATTAGTTCTTTATCTACATCAGCCAAATTTTGTAGGGATAATTATTCATAAATTCGTTCACGTTTTAATTTGTTTCATTTAGTATCAAAGGATTCAATGAAAAAATAGATTCTTCATTTTTTCCGAAACTGCGAAATTGATTTTGTTTGCCTATCAAGCCTGTGAGTATTCCCTTATCATCGTGCGCTATAAGAACTTTTGATAAACGTATCAACTTTCTTCTTTCCATACACTTGATTGAAAATATCTGCAACTAACCCTTGCATTCGGCAGCAAATCGTTATCAGTTGCTGTTACTACAGCAACCACGGAACCGATTGCAGCGTCTTCACGAACAGTGAAATGATACGAGGAGAACTGAAAGACTGGTGCTTCGTCGTTAACATCTGTGACGTAGATCGACACCTGTGGAATTTGAATACTCATGAATTTGTCTAAATAAAAACAACAAAAGAAAATAGATATGACAAAAAAGTGCCATCTAAGGCAAATGCTAGCCTCAAGTCTTGTAGTAACAAATGACAGATACAATTTTCCTTGTCAAAGAACAGGATTTTAAAGTCAATTTGGCAACTATATTGTTTGCCTGATTTATCTGCGTCACAAGGCTGTCCTGACACAAAGTAAACGTAATGCCAAAAGAAGGCATTTTTCAATGCGAAGAAGAGGTCAATCTCGGTACATCCCTGCCTGCAAAAACATTATGTGACCAGAGTGTGCCTATTAGTTTCAATTGTATTTCTAATAAGTTCGACCCCTTTGGGGGATGGGCGCAACTAAGACTCCTGGGCCTAGTTCCTCAAAACCCCGATTAAGTTAACCCAGGGTTAACTCTTAACAAAACCTATTGGTTGTCATGGTAATTAAACTTGGGTTAGTACTAATCGGGTTTTGAGGAACCGGGCCCAGGTATTAAAAAAATAATTATTGCTCTAACATCTTCCATTAAAAGCAAAAGCTGTTTTCCTTACTCAGTTTCCAACATGAACCAGCGAGCACGTGATCCAGCTATTTTAATGCGGGCGTTTCTTAAACTCAAATTGGAAAAGAACATGGTAGTCCATTAAGGAGCAAAAAGTTTGTAGTCGCCATTATAAGCTACAAGTTTGTCTCTGTTCACATTAATCTCCTGAAAATTACAGTTTTGGTGATTCTACAAGCACCTCGAATGTCGCCACGTTAACCTAACAGCTTGTCGTTTTAACTATCACTTGAAGACTTTAATTCAGCTTTTCATTCACGATCCCTTACACAAAGCTACAAAAAAAGAAAAATGGGTTGTCTCTGTGAGGGCTACATCCTTCTTAAACTTGAAATGACTACAGTAACTTTTAGAGTTTAAATAACAAATTGAGCGTTATGAACTTCACACTTACATATCCGTACCCCAACCTAGGCGGAGTTCCTTGGTCTTGAGCGGTAACCACTAGTCGGTATAATGATCGTGTTTCACGATCTAATGGTTTGATTACAGTTACATTACCCTGCAAGTGTGAGTCATAAACGATGCTATTAAGTGTTCATTTCCAAGAAAACATTTACAACTAGATAAGAGAAGCTTAATGAAATAAAAATATTAACGAACTATTGAAAAAAAAATTTACTTAAAAGGTCTCACTAACATTTTCATAAGTATTCGATATTGCTTGTTTTCAACCCGTGTAACGTGTGTTTCACCATACAGAAAAAGCTAGCCGAAGTACTTGAACGCCTAGCGAAACCGAACTCGTCCCACTTGAGAGCTTTCGCGAGAAAGCCTTAAGGACGAGGTTGTTGCGGACCTACCTCGCCATAAGAGACGACGGAGAGACGGCCATAGTTGGAAAAATTCTTTTTCTTGCTAACGCACTATTTATGTCGACGTGGAAGTTTACAGATTCTCTCCATACGTTCTTATTTGCAATTTGAGACGTTTATGTGCTAGGAATCATGGGTAGCCGTACGGGTCGCCATTGTTTTCGCTGCAGTCAATTGGAAGAAACTTTCTTATCTTTGATATTTTCTAAGGTTTTTCTCTTTTTTTTGACCTGAAGTACTTATCAGAAGCTAACCTGTTATTTTCAAGTCTTTCTTTGTTTACCAACAACAGCAACTTTCCAGGCGACTTAGACATTCTCTTTGTTATTACCGCATGCTCTCTTGTACTATCATTGAAAAACTCTGCTACGGAGTAACTCAATAAAAACAAACTTACTGTCCTATTATCAATTCCAAAATGACTGCCGTAGTCTCCAGAGATGATTGTGTACAAAAGCTGTTGGGTAGCATGGTCGCTCTCGCTTGCGTTCACTTGTACTACCCTTGTACCGGGGGATGTTCCTTCAGAGACACGCGCTATAATAGCAGGTGGATTGAAGACAGGAGGGTTGTCATTTTCGTCAGTGACGATGATTGTAAAGGAAGCCGTTGAACTGTTCAAAGGAGGGCTTCCTTTATCCACAGCCATAGCATAAAACGTGTATCTGAAAGAGTCAAAGGCAGAAACATACAGAGTATCGGACCAAAAGACAACAGGTATTCGGAAACCAAAAAAAAACAATAAAAATCTGGACCATGGCAAGTCGTGACACAAGATAAAAGTAACAGGGATTGGAGCTGTTTAAAACTTTGTGTTTGAGTTTTTACACAAATATTTGAAAACAGGTATATACTTCAAAGAAGAAGAAGAGAAGAAGTAGAAGGAAATGGAGGAAAAGGAAAAAGAAAAAAATAGATAAAACCAAAACAAAAAAAAAACACGAGCAGGAATAAGGAAACGCAAAAACAGGGACAAGAACAAGAACAAGAAAAAGAACAAAAGGAAGAACAAGAACTAAGACAAACACAAGTAGACGAAAAAAAGGACAATTTTTATAACAAAACAAAAGAACAAGCGAGATGAAGGGAAAAAACAAGAAAAAAAGTGGAACAAGGATAATAGGGAAGAGAAAAGCGAAATGAGAAGTGTGAAAATAATGAAACTGATAAATACGCATTGAATGCTAAATACAAACACTTCCGTAAAAGCAATACTCACTTGCTTTGAGCTTCGCGGTCCAGCCGAGCAATCGTTACAATGGCACCAGTGGCGCTATCAACACGGAATGCCCCTCCTGGAACTGCGAATCCCAAAAAATGCACTTCTGCGTTTCTTCCAAGATCTTCGTCAGTTGCTGCCAGAATGTATACCATGGTTCCTGTGCGTTTTTAACAAATTATGTTGAAGTGCCAGAAAATAAACGACACGAATCATACTGTCACACGAAGGTATCAGGGAGTCTGGTGATGAAAATTGCATTTTGTGCTACGCTTGTTGTACAATTGTATTGGTATTTCTGCATCTTTTCCCAACAGGTTCAAAGCACAAAATGCATCTTCAATTCTGTGTTTAAACCAATAAGACCATTTTGTTGCTTTGTAAAGACAAAACACTAATTTAGAACAAGAATAACAACAAAATGACAAGAAAAGAACCTAAAAAGTTATTGGGTTTACCGTTTTAAGAGTGTGATGCGGAGTGCTTACCTGGTAGAGTAGACTCGCTTATGAGAACTTTCGATGGAACATTCGTTAGGTTTGGCGAGTTGTCGTTGGCATCAGCCACAGATACCATAACCCTGGTCGACGACGAGAGCGCATGCGCACCATGGTCAGTAGCCGTCACTGTTACTTGATAGCTTGACTTGGTCTCACGGTCCAGGGCTGCTGTGGCTACAATTGCTCCAGTGGAATTGATAGAGAACAGATTTCTAGTGTTACCATCTGGTAGAAAACAATTCGAGACCTGTTAACCATTCTTATTGATCTAATTGCTTTTTGAAAAAGAAAACCTTCTAAATAAGTAAGCAACAACTTATTAATTAACGACAAAGCAGAATATTCGAGCGTTGTAAACCAATCACTGCGCAAATTTTAACGATGTGAGCCACGGTTGCGCAACGAAAATCATTTTTGAAAGAAATATGCCTAACGCGGTTTATTGTTAGTTTCATTGTCAGCATCGAATAGTCTGGGCTAGCGAGAAAAGGCAGCTCGTTAAAATATTTGAACATGGAAGTTTAATTGAGAATAATATTTCAAGGAAAACTGAGTTATTGCTATTGAGAAAGTTGTTGCCATCGCAAGGAAATGTCATGAAACATTCGAGTTTTCAAAGTTTCAATTCCTAAAATACCAGCTTGCATGAGATCAGGGCACAATATTACTGCAAGGTAAGACTTTTAGTCGTTGGGGAATGGGAAACCACGACGAAATTCCAGCTGAAAGGCTCAAAAAAATCATTTTAGCATAGAAAAACGTTACGCGTTTGGGCGGTTCTAAGAAAAAGTTTCATACCTGTTAATGAGTAAGAAATTCTGCTGTTGTTTCCGTCATCAGCGTCAGTTGCCGATACTTGTGCTACGAATGTTGTGCCATTTCTTTCCTCCATTACTGTGACAGCATAAACACTCCTCTCAAAAAGGGGTCTATTGTCATTTACATCGCTAATGTTGACCTCCACGGTGACGGTGGAAGACTGGGTTTTAGGGAAACCCCTGTCAGTTGCAACCACGTGTAACAGGTAGCCTTCCGGTGTCGATTCACGATCAAGAGAATGAGCGACCTGGATCACACCTACAACCATGATGTAAAGTTGGTTTTTCTGCTAAAAACCGATCATAAGGAGCTAGTCTGTATTTTGCCCAAGGTCTATCATTGTTCATATTATTACGACCTCACAAATGTTCAAATCAACTAGTGGCAGTCTAGTTCGATTAGTTTAAGAACTATTGTCAGAATGCCAGTATCACCTGTTCTTTTTTTTCAATTAAAAAACAATATGTAAAATTAGGATACGAATAAACTACATTGTTGTTGTTGTTCAGACCAAGCGAAGTGAATATTGTACCTAACACCCGCGCCAAGGGGACAAAGCCAGTAAATGAGTATTTCTATTATATAGCCAATCACTTTATTTTATCCTTGTCAAAAAAGATTACTTATTTCAAACAAGTCACACGACAATGTTTAATTAAATTTCTCCTTTTGCTGAAAGTTTCTGTCAGGCACTGCTTTGGTATCACTAATAGTTAATACTTCTTGTAGAATATTTCTAAGCCGAGTCCTGTTATCATCATCAAAAATCTTCCATACTTGTATTTTCTATAGAGCAGAAAAATTGATCTGTAATTTTTTTATTTAAGTTTTAGGCAATCAGACAAAAAGTTTGGTTATTGACCATTAGAAATTAAATTTGTATTTCTTATCAGAATATCTTCTTAATTTGCAACACGAAGCCTAATTCAATTGATTTCTTAAGGTAACAAAACATGAAAGTAAAAATTAGAGTTTTCACAACTCTCCAAGGGCATGTGACAAACAGAAATAAATTCTTGAAAGAAATGATGACAAGCAACTTGAAACTAAGAATACTTTTTACTTCCTTCTCTACATCAATTTAGTAGTGACCAACTGAACTAGCAATGGTAAGTATACCTGTTGTACTGTTGATGACGAACCTTCCTTTTCCACCAATCAAAGAGTAGATAATTTGCGCATTAGGGCCTGTATCGTTATCAGTAGCAGACAACTGCGCCACGTGAGAGCCAATGGTTGCGTTTTCTACAACTGTGAAGCTGTACGAGGGTTGGTTAAAACCTGGCACGTGATCATTATCATCTTCCACTGTTACCAAGACTAGAAATTAAGAGGTCAAACATTGTTAAGAAGTAATAAACTAGACACGTTATGACGTTGTCATATCTTCTTATTTTTAGAATCCATATAATCATATTTTTTTCCAACAAATGATTTTTTTATTTAGATATAAATCAGTCAAGTTTATGCTTAATAAATCAAAACGAAGTTTGAAAATACCTAGATGGAATTTAAAAAAATATAGGCTTACTTGCCATTTTTTTGCACCTATGGATGGTTGTTTTGTTGATTAATTTGCCGGATGCGTGGTATCAAAAATGATCCACAAACAACTTATTTTACCTGTACAGTTGACTGTCTGTGAAGGTGTCATGACGTTGTAAGCAGTTACAGTAAGGTTGTAAGTTTCGCTAGCCTCGCGATCAAGTACAGCAGCTGTACTTATAACTCCCGTGTTGTTATCGACACTGAACACGTAGTTGTGTAGCGCAAACACCACCTTTTTGTTGATTCCAACGTCTTTGTCTGCTACAGATACCTGTGAATGTTAAAATAGTTAACAATTTGGGAAAGGTATTTCAACTTTTACAGTTATTAATTCTGTCTTCCTATTTTTGTAGTAAAACAAACCATAAAAATCACCGCCTTTCAGCGCGGCAATTCACAGGCCACGTAGTTGACGCCATCGTGGATTTCAGGGTCGAGCATGCGCAGTGATGGAAGCGATGCTCAACCTGGCCTGTGAATTACCGCGCTAAAAACATCCAACCGCCTGCAAGCAGGCTAATTTTCTACGCAAAATGTTCTTTGAAGAATTTTTTTGGTTTTTATATAATGATTTACTTGTGTCGAAAATCTAAAAATCTTTGGGATTACTGACTTCATTACAGCACATCGAAAGACGCCCCTATCACAAAACTACCGACCCGTAAATCAGAATACCTTGACTTACAGGTCAACACACGTCACCTGTTTTTGTCAAACCGGTATTTATTTGGCGTATGCTCATTGCACTTAACTTTTAATAAGATTGCACAATTCAAAGACTTGTTCACAATAGCTGTACGACTAATAGGTAAGGCATATTTATGGTATTTCCTGTTGTCTTCTGTTCAAATTAGAAGTTGGATACTTTTTGGCGCGAAATGTCTTATGATTAGGCATAAAGTTCCCGGTAATTGTGTTTTGTAGAACGAAGGCAGAAGAATGCTGGAAAGAGAGCAGACTTCTGCGAGACTTTGCTAATGTAGAGAATCAGTTGAAAGCAAACTAATCTAACACATCTAACCTTCTGCGTAACTCGTTAGAGCTTGGAATAACACCTCGCGTGAGCATTAAACAAAAAAAAACGATCGAGTTTATGTTATATGATTGTGGGTTAGTTTGGGCCTCAGACTCAGTTTAGCCCGAGCCTTAGGTGAGGGTTTAAACTGATCATTAATTACTATTATAACTTTGGGGGGCTTTGGGCAGCAATGTACATACTTGGCGAAAAAAGTGATTTTAAATAGGAAGTCATTTTAATCTCTACATGTTGTAAACACCTATATTGGCTTACCTGAGCAACCAATCGGCCAGGCATTAAGTTTTCTCGAACTGTAGCTACGAACGGGTTTTCGATACAAGTTGGTAAATGATCATTGAAATCCATAATGTTGATAGTGACTACAGCGACCGACGATCTGTATGGTGTTCCCCCTAATAGCACAGGAAAGAATACAACATGCTATTAAGACTGGGCCGCGGTTATATATATAGAAATTAAATGCAATCTCGGCACAGAAGTCACTTTTGGGTCGAATTAGCACCCATTTGACCCAAATGTGCGCTAGTGTGATTCCAGGCATATCTGAGCGATGTGGGCGGCAAGGACACCAGAAAGGCAATTTTAGCACCAAAATCACTTTTTGGTCGAAAAGGGGATGATTAGACCAAAATGTACGCAAATGTGACTTCTAGTAATATCTCAGAGATCTTGCCGGTCAGACTCGCAGTTGTTATGTTACTGAAATGAATATAGAATAAACAGAAAGAAAAACACGTTGCCGCAGATGGGATTTGAACCCACGTCCACCGGATTACTAGTCGGGTGTGATGACCACTGCACTACCGCGACAACCATGCTGGCAACATATTTCTCTTATGGCGTGTTGATTTTAGCGTGGGTTTTCCCGGGCAGTTTTTCTTTCAGAGGTCGGATGGTAAAGCCTATAACTCCATAATCATGCCTTTCCACCTAAGGATCAAGTTAATGATTCACAGATAAACAGAATTCACAGGATCAGCTATGCTGGAGGATCCAAACGGATACAGGCTTATTTCAAGCAATAAATTATACGAATACACGAGAAAACCATCCTAGAGAAATGCATATATAGAATAAACAGAAAGAAAAACATGTTGCCGCAGATGGGATTTGAACCAAAGTCCCCCGGATTACTAGTCGGGTGTGATGAATAGTAAAAACGGAAATATATATATATTGGTTTTAACTTAAAATTAGTAAAGGAGGCCAAGAAATTGTAAGAAGAATTTATATGATAAGAAGATAAGAAGAGGACAAGCAACAATAAAGCATTTTCTTATAAAATAGCAAGATAAGAAAAGGAGAGAAGGCAAATAAAAAGGCGCATTTTAAAAACGTCATCATATAAACTTAGTCAGATTAAATTCGTTAAGCACGTGCTGATCTCATCATACCTACCATCTCTCGCCTGGATCAATAGCGTATACAAAGCTCGTTCTTCTCGATCCAATCTCCTAGCCACCCTGATTTCCCCGGTGAAAGGATCCATTTCAAATTGGTTTTTGTCATTCCCAGTAATGATAGCGTACGATATATTTCCATTCGGGCCTTCATCAATGTCGGTTGCTGTTAGCTGCAGAGAACAAAAAAACTGGCTTATGTTCTGAAAATAATCCTAAAGAAGCTGGTCCGAGCTTTTTTTTCCAAAGCAGCACCTAAGAAGGAAAGCAAAAGTGTTCCTAGCCTGCATGGCTGGTGGTCTTGTAAAGCGGCGGAAAAAATCGAAAATACGAAAGTCTATTGTTTCCGTGGAAGAATTGTTCGTGTTGGGCAAAAGCTTAAAACTTCTGAGTCCCTGACGGATGTAGCTAATAACATTTTTCCTTATCTATTAGTTCACCATATGAGTGAATATATTGAGCCTAGTAATAAGCAGGGCATATACCCGCTGTTCCATCAATTCAGTTCCTATAACTCAGTGGGTAGAGCGTCTGACCGGTAATCAGAGGGTCAGGAGTTCGATTCCCGTTGGGGACTCAAGAAATTTTTGTACTTCTAAGAAACGGACAAAAGACTTTTTGTATGTTGACGTCAAGTTAGTCAGTTTCATCCCAAGCCTCGTATTCAAGAAATAGGTGTAAGCATTTTGCAAGTGCAAACCGTGTTCACGAAGGAATTCTTTTCATTTTTGGACGTTTTGGAATTTGATTTATGAAAATATTCACACTTTCATGATTCGAAAGCGAGGCTTGGGGTGTTTGACGTAAACATGCATAAGGCCTATTCTTCCACAGTACTTATCTAAGCTGATAAACTATCGCATCGTCTTTTGTTTCCGTTCTGAAAGAAAACAAACAAAAAGACTGGGGAAAGGACAACCAGTTCCCTTTGTGTCCTCTCGCCAGCTTACGCAGGCTAAAGTGTTCCTGACTCCAATAAATATTCGCGAGTTCGTAAACAGGTACTATAAACATGAAGAGTAGCTTACATAGTGAAGCCATTTTTAATGTTACTGCCATAAAAGCAGAAACAAGGGAATTGAGACAAAATATAACAAAAATACTCAGACAACGAAAAACATGACAAGACATGATATTGCAAACACTCCAACCATGTGCTATTCTATATCGAGCGAGAAAATCTCACACCAGGTGTAAGAATGCCGAATCATTAGTATCTGGAGGATTTACTGGTGTTGTCTTTGCGTTGACGTTTAATTGTTTTTAAGCGCATGAAAAAATATAGCAACATTGGACAGAATTAACAAAAACGTTATGGTTATGGACACTCAACCGCAATCTATTGACTTTAATCCACGATTACGAAAAATATGGTGACCTGTACATTTACCCACATTTCCTAGCGAACAAACGCTTAAAATTGACCATCTATAAACCTCAAACTTGACACACACAGTGTTCATGGTGCAAGGAAGAGTTTTGCTAATTGTTACCTTCCCCGAGTTTCTTTTTAGCGGTGTAAGGTTCGCATTGCATTGTGGTAGAATGTCATCTTTTTTAAATAGCCGATTGACCTTTACTTACGTTGAATATACTGTGGCCAACAATGACCTCCTCGGACACGTTGAAGACGTACTGATTGGCAGAAAAGACCGGAGAATTGTCATTTTGGTCTGCAACATAAACCATCACAGTTGTGGTATTGGAGCGAGGATGGAATGGGTCTCGGTCTACTGCCTGGACGGTTAGGGTGTAAAGCGAAGTGGCTTCATGGTCAATGAGATGTGTCGTTGACAAAACACCTGTTTTCTGATTGATGATAAACTCTCCTATCGAGAAAATTAGAAAATATTTAATCATCTGACGCATAAAATTTTTCGCAATTGGTTTGTAGGCTATTTTAACATTATAACTAAATTACATGTTTATTTGGCTTCAAAGGCTGACAGAACTCGACTTTCTGTTTAAGGATAAGCATTGCATCAACTTTAATTGAATCCAGCTACATCCACAGGCCGACTTGCTCACAGTTTACCATATTAATTATAAATTTTAAAATCGATGTCGGTTAAATGTACAACAACTTTTATGATAGTCGCCTCAATGCTGCTAGTCGCCCTGTTAATTGGTGAATGTTCGGTTTTCTCAAGTCCTTCGCTAGAAGACAAGAGACTCGACCAAACCCCTTTTTGGTGCAGCACGTATGCTCAGCCCTAGGTGCAAATGATTCTAGTTGTCGGATGTTAGGTATAGCTTATACATTTGTAATAAATCTTTTCTTTTTTTTCAAACGTTGTAAAACTGATGGCGGTTTAACAAAAATCTATTTATCCTTTTTAATTGTGTTATTTGGCTCTGATGGTATACCCGGCCAAGATAACCCAAAATCACAAATCAAGGTGTGTTGTGAGCAAACATCGATAACGTTAACAATTTGTTATTATTATTATTATTATTACTATTGTTGTTGTTATTATTCTTGTTGTTGTTATCATTAACATCTAACATTTAAAATTTCTACCCGACTACTTACCCGATGAGTTAATAATGTTATATTGAACTTGGCCGTAATGCGATTCTTTGGAGTCAGCATCCTTGTCGACCGCTGTAATTTGTCCTACTGTTAGGAGCACGTTCTTGTATGAGCCCTGCCGCAGAGAAACAATTCCATCAGACTTTGACTTAAAAAGCTCGAATTTGTCGTTAGCTAAAATATAGCACGACCGAACACAACCTAAATGAGACGTAAAACTGCGATGTATTGGTTAGCGTAATGGTCAACGATCGCGCCGTGCACTTGTGCTAGCTGCTTGCATCTCTGAAATTGTAAAGGTGTACAACAGATAGATGACTCACCTCAAATACAGTAAAGTTGTACACCTGACGCTGGAACGCTGGGGTGTTATCGTTGGCGTTTAAGACATTGATTATTACAGTGAAGTTCGTGTCCAATGGAGGGTTTCCGCGATCACTCACTTGTACCTTGATTTTGTACATTTTTTGTCCCTTATCATAATCCAAGGTTCTTGATAACAGCAATAATCCTGATGAGGCGTTGATTACGAATGTTTGTGGCACCTAGAAGGTACAGAAAATTCGCAACTAACATCAGCAACACGATATGTGCCACAGCTAGCTAAAGCAAATGATCAAAATCACAATGTGAAAAGAAAAGAACGCTTAAATTACCAATATTGGATTATTCTACCTCGCGACACACTGTCAGCTCTATGTTGCTATACCAACTGTATACTCCATGCTTAGCTGGTTAGGGACGGACCAGTTAATCTCGTGGAGGGGGATGGAAGAATGCTTTCTCTGCAATTTTTTTTTCACTCAAGCAGCTCAGGTAAAATTTTCTTTCCCTTTTCCATACATTCTCTGGCCCTGCAACTTGTTTTTGCAAATTCTTCCACTCATCCCCATCCCCCCCCCCCAAGAAATCAATCGGTCCATCCCTTAAATGTTTAGAGACGTCCAGGTTTTGTACTTGGAAGGATTTCCTAAAGTTCGATTCTCGTGTTTTATCAATATTAAAATAAGGATAACAAACGATGCGCTTTATACTAAATGTTACCTGATTGTTTTCGGATAAAATTCTAAAACCGAGGCTCGCGTTCTGATTGTCGTCCAAGTCACTGCAGTGGAGCTTTCCGATAGCAGAACCAGTTGTTTCATTTTCAAATACCACCATTTCAAGGGGATCTAAATTGAATTTAAAAACTTTATCAGGTAATTGTGTGTTGCAAGAGGGTGCACAGGAACAATTCAATTGCTATTGAGAGCCAATGACCAACAAAATTGCTCTTGTGGAAATCTTTTGCAGTATGTATAGTTAGTACATGTGAGTTTGGGTCCGGTTTTTCAAAGACCGACTGATTAGCACTAACTTATGCTGGGTTCAGATTTCAATCAATGCTCGTCTTACTTAAACGAGCCACTAACTGAATCGGCTTGTAATGTTTAAAATTCCGAGCAGTGTTTGTAAGCAACGCAAATCTTTCGTTGCAAAGGAATTTCGAATTTGCCCTTGCGTTTTGTGATTTGTTACCTCTGTTGCTGATTAAATTTCACTCCTTGTCCCAAATGGAGTCTATATAGCGCCGTCTAGATTTATAGCTATAAAAGACACCTATATTAAGGGTCTAGCTGTTTTTTGTATTGATAAACAAGTAAAACTCGATTTCCATCTAAAATAGAAACTTGGATTAATCAGCGTTTCAATGATAATAAACTAATTGACCAACTCATTCAAACCTATGGTATTTCATAAAGGACGCTGGATAGTGGAAACTAGTTCCTGATTACAATGAATATGAAAGGATGAGAGGATGGATGGGGCCGAGGGGAAGACAGAAAGGGTGCCCGTGATTGTCTTATCCTTGTTGCACGGCCCTTGCACCTTCTATCAAACACCGTTGCACACACCTGGATAACAACGAGGACTGTTATCATTGGCTCCCTTCACTTTCACTGTCACCTGTGAAAATAAGTGGTTTACCTTTGCCTTCAAATGTTATCGAAGTTTAATTAAAGTTTCTCACCCTTAAACACATGATTTTAAGTGTAAGCTATCGATATTGGAGTGAAATTGAGGAATCGTGTTTCTTAGAGCAAGTTTAAGTTCTGTGAGAAGTGGTTAACTAAATCAAAGGGTGAAGAAACCTCAGTGCTTAGCAAAGAACTTCAGTATTCATGCATATACTGAAAAAGGTCTGAAAAAGTATCGAATGAGGAAAAGTGTTCCTAAACATCATGGAAAATAAGCGTTCTAAAAGGAAGATGAAATTTATTAGGAGTGCAACAGACAACTTTTCTAAGTTAGACGTGCTTCTGTGGGTCAGGAGGACCAAACACTGGGGGAAGAACATCGGAAAAAATATGTATGTATTAGTGCTGGGGTAGTAAGGACAAAATTAGTTGTAATCTTGAGGTTAATTTACGTTTGGTTAAGAAAAATGGTAAAAAATCTGTTTATTTGTCTTAAGATTCCTAGTTTGTTAATGCAACGGAAATTATGATAAACTGCATTAATTTCTTTATTAAAACAGATATGAAAACTATTTCAAACATTAAAAGCAAACAACTTCAACAAAAAACTTTACCTTCTTAAAAGAGTAAATCTTTGTTTTTAATCTATCAACTTACATTAACGGACGTGTTTAGCAAAGCATCGCTCCTATCCTTGGCCATTACCTGGAAAACATACAGTGATATAAAGATTTCATACAAATATATTGGCGAAAATTGGAAAAAATGCTTAAACAACAGTTTTTTTATATATATATATGATTTTCAAGCCTCTCAGTATTTTAAGCTTCATTGCTATGTTATGCAACGGAAATTAAGATAAATTACACATAAATTTCTTTGTTGAAACAGCTCAACATCATTGGACATATTGTTAACAGATTGGATTGTATGCTGATGGTACTAAGATAACTAGGAAGTGGGTTTTAACTAAAAGTAAAACAAATATGTTTGCTTACCACAAGATGAAAAGCTTCCTCCTTCTCTGGAGGATCATAGTTGATACTAGAGAGAATGTAGATTAACCCAGTGCAGCTGTCAATCAAAAACTTCTTGGCCTCATTTCCCTTAACAATGGAGTAACTGAAATTCTGAGCAACATCCGGGTCCCTTGCCTTAACCTGTAGTAGCTCTGAACCAACTTTAACGTTCTCAGAGATCTCCACTAAGTAGGAAGTATTTTCAAACACTGGTCCATTATCATTGAGGTCCTTGAGTTGAAGGCAAAATTTTAAATTGAATAATCCAACAGACAAATGCCTGAATTAAGTTTAAAAGATAAGCTAAAAACTAAAACCTTTATAAAGCCTGCGTGGCCCATCGAACCAGCATGTTTATCCCTGGCTTCCGCGGTGAGAAGAGAATGGGGTTTTGAACCCTTCTGGACAGATAACTAGTAGTCCATCGCCGGTTAGTCCCCCGCATAAGCTGGTATTTTTTTTTTTTTACACTGCTGAGTCGCAGATCAAGTCGGATGAAGTGTTTTCCTCGAGAAAACATTACCGTTCCCATAATTAAAAGTCAAATGATGGCTATTAACATTTACAGACGGAGAAAAGCCATTTCTGATGGCTATGTCCATTGGGTAGAGTGTTTTTATTGTTTTGAATATCAGTGTCATTTTATTTGAATATCAATGGGACTATTTTACGCTCTCTGATTGGTTATGCTCACGCAAGTGCTAAGCACAACTTACAGAATATATCGCCCCTGTCAATCAAAAACATGACAATCGTTGACAATATATCGGCATTGTTTTCGTCTCACGTTTTACGCTCAGATAACTTTTTAAAAAGTTTTGTCTTCTTGGGCAGGTAGAGTTTTGAAGGTGAGATTGTTCTTTGTTGTTGGATGCAATGCAGTGGAACACACCACATGTTTGTACATGGAACCTGGTTTAACGATATGTAAAGGGAGCGTCAAAATAATATTGTTAAATCGGGACAAAAATTATCGTTATACTGGGCCCCATTTTTGTTTACTTTTCCTGGACAAACGAATATTGATCGTTATACCAGGAATATCATTATACCGAAGATCGTTAAAAAAGAGTTCCACTGTATAATAAGATGCGTATGTACAAACAGAACCTTTGATACGTTCCACATTATTTTTTGTTTCCTAGGGATTTAAGGGGTACCCACATCTCAACTACGCGTGACTCCCATTTGTAAACAATACACACGCGACACAACTCAATCTATTAACATTGCATGTACCTCTACAAGTACTTCAAGCGTTGTTGAATCACTATAATTCCCAAAAACTTCCTCCACTTTTACCAACAAAACGAACTTTCCCTTTGTCTCTCTGTCTAAAGTTTTATTGACGTGAACTGTCCCATTGTCAGGTTCGATGCTGAAGTAATTCTCTGTGTCGCCGCTTTCGATTGAATACCGGAGAACTGCGTTGTGACCTTCATCTCTGTCCGTTGCCTTTTCAGTAAAAAAAGGTGTTAATTACATAATTGAGATACCGGACAATCATCACGGATATAAAAATAAATTTGAAAAACCAAAACGGTGTCATGAAGGATCGCAACTGAGAAGATCGACTTATAAAGCATTTTTTTGACAACATAGACTGCCTTAAACCAGCACCCACGCTATATAGGGAAAGTTCCACCTTTCAAAACTCAAGTTTAGGACCAAGCAGCAGTTTTACTTTTCTCTGAGCAATAGAAACGATAGCTTGGCACAGGGCCTTTCATAGCGCGGGTCCTTAATTAAAAACGACTGTGCTTCAGATATTTCATTCTTGACTATCATCCATACTGCTTCATGCACTGTAAATTACTCGAGCCGGTAAAGCAACGAGACTTGAGTTAAGGATTCGGTTTCATCTTTAGAATGTTTTGTGCCCAAGTGCAGTTCGGATGGTTTTGCTTCCTCACATTTAACAAAAACAACACAGCAACAAAGCAATTTTTAAACTAAAACTTAGTCAAACTCTTCTTGGCATGTAAATATGAATGGGTACGAACACTTGGTTATGATTACCAAAGAGCTCTTCAAATCACGAACATAGTTTTACTGGAAATAACTCTGTTTTACGGCTCAAGAAATTCATTTATCAATGGGATTGCTACTGCAACATCATTCATCATCTGGACAAAAGCCTCAAATTTTTCTTAAAGATTATCTCCGCAACAATACTGATTAGACGTTCTAACAAAAAGAATAGTACAACAATGCAAATAATCATAGAGTACAACGTTTTCGCTTTACCAAAATATTTGTCCACTCTACTGTACCTTCACTGATGCCACGATGGCGTTCTTGCCAACATTCTCCATCACAGAGGCTGTGTAGAGCTTTCTGTAAAACTGTGGTGGGTTATCATTCACGTCTGTGACTGTGACCCTTACAAAACTGAGGGAAGATCTGTTAAAGTAAAAAAAACACGAGTTACAATTTCTACACGAAACCTGCAACCGAAATAAAGTATCGAGAGTCTTACTGCAAAAAGTTGAAACAACAACAAGAACAACAGTTAGACAAAAAAAGCAACAACAACGATGACAGTAACAATAGTAAGATAAAAAATAAAAGCAACAAAAGAATATAAACATCTTAATAACCGAGAGCGAGGTCTGTCCACTGTACAGACCGAGCGAAGCGAGGTTTGTACAAAAGACCGAGGGCAAAATATTCTTCCGGACAGACCGAGCAAAACGAGGTTATTAAGATTTTTATTAAATGGCTCATTAGTTTGATTAAAAGGCATTTATTTCTTG
>JAOBAT010092615.1:0-17280 GCA_026413305.1 Hydrozoanthus tunicans | reverse complement strand
CTGATAAACAAACTCATCTACATTTAACCACTGCATTGTAAATGAACAGACACTGGTCCAGCCTTACAAATACACAATAGTATAGTTAATCTCCCCTTCACGAACTTCACCCTCCCCCGTCCCCCACCGAAGATGAGTTCCTCAACCCTGACCTCAAGCTAACTTTTCCAACCAGGCTCCAAACAATGTCTTTTTTTGTCAATTTGAACCCAAACCCCCTAATGCCCTCAAGGGTAAAAAATAACTAAATACAACCTCACTTCAGTCTCGACTCGTACCACGAGCTTAATGAGCCTCTTGTTTAGAAAGGGTTCATCGTAGTTTTAAAGCTAGCCTAATAAAACTAAAACCACCAGGTACATTCAAAACATATAGTTATCAATATTCTTACACAACCATTTTATTGGCAAAAAGAACAACAGTAAAAGAACGATGAAATTGAAATGTTTTGTGTTCATCTGTGCATTTTTTTCAATAAATTTCAAACAAAACTTATAAATTTATAGTTATATTCTACGAGGTGTTTTCTGACAAAACAAAACCTGGCCAGAAACACTTTTTAGCCATTTTGGTTTATACAAGAAGCACCGTTAGCTGGTATACGATCATGTAGAGAAACGAGTGATGTACCAGAACCCTAAAAAATTATCGAAGGAAAATATTCCAACCAGGTTTTAGTTTTTATTCCGATAAAGCTTGTATAAAATTGGACAGAGTTTTTCTACTTGATTTCCCGCTACAGACGTTTTAAGTCCTAATTACAAATGTAAGTAACGAAAGATGAAAAGCTAAAGTTATTTATGGACAAATATTAATTGGATTTATTTGTTCACTTGATCTAGATCAATCATTAATATACACTCTCTGCCAGTTGTTCGACCAAGGTTACAAACAGGAACAGTTGCCATGACAATTTTTGTCATATAGTATTTGTGTCATGTTCTTCTTCTCCTTTTTTCACAATTATGTTTTTCATGCATGTTATTCTCACTTCTTCAGTTCGCTCTTCTTTTTCTGCTGGTTTGGGTGTCTTATGATTGTCGTTGGTTATTTACCTAACAAAATATACAGCACTTGCTTACCACCCTCAGCGTGTGTTTCCGTTCAGTTGAGCTCTCTTACAGTTTGACAGTATAAAGTGGCCATCGTCCTAAGGATTTTTAGAATTTGGCTGCGGAGTGCGAGGTGATACTATCTTTTTCAACTATTTTATACTTTGCTCCCCCGCATCCCAATCGTTGCTTGGTGTGTTCATATTCAGAGACAGGCGAATTAGTTGGAGATTAGAGGTTATGTAATGAGGGACAATATTACGAGGACGAATTCTGTGCGAGCTATTGACCGACCGCAAGAGAGTTCAACTGAAAGGAAACACACTGAGTGTACCTTGGTTGCTTGGTGTTGACAAAAAACCTGAATACTAAACTCGAAGTAATTTCTTCTTCAGAATTCAGTGGCTGGTGCTCCTTTTATGCTTTACAAGCCTTAAATATTCTGCAGTTGAGATAAACGCTTTGGACGTTGAAAAAGAAGAAACGGTTACCGATAACACTTTGAAAGATGATTTTAAAGGTATACTATAGAAGTTTGGTTATTGCGTTTTAAAGGCCTCAGATCCCGAAACCAAAACTTATGAGACAACGTGCTTTCATTTTCTTTTATTTGTAACAAGGAGATTTTACAGCATTGGGGAATTACCAGTCCTACTTTGGCTTCGGCTGCAGTTTCTGTTGACCAAAAGACCAACATCAACTTTAGCCTCAGCCAAGCAGGACGGTCCGTACTCCACAAGAGTAGAGTTAAAAAGGTGCTAATTACAAGTTACGTTTTTCTTTATTACTTGCAAACAAAAGAACTTATAACAAAAGCTCACCGCGTGCTCGAACAAAAGACTTTGAGAACAATACGTTTAGCAACGTGACACTTACAATAACAGTGCCTCCAAACGTAAAGGAATCAAGTGTCACTATAGCAAACTTTCTTTTCATTGATGTAAGAATAAATAAGTTTTGATTCACTACTTGAAAGGAATATTTAGAGAGCAGTTATAGTGACAAAATACCTATTGGTATTATGTGTTACGCGCAATTGAATTTCTCATTTTTAGGGTTTTATCAAGCAGGCATGTGTACTGGAGAGAGTAATGAAGAAGATTGGTGACGAGTACGGGTAAGTAGGCGTCTTTTTCCTTGAATTCATCAACTTCTGATTTAAAAAAGCTGTACATGTTTCTTTAGTAAAAGAATCTAATCGTTGGCTGTCCTCGTATCTAGCCAAAAAGTAGCCAAAATGAAGGATCAACAAGAATTAACAAAATCAAGTCAAGTTCACAATGCAGGCATACACATTTAAAAGTTAATTTTTAGCACTGAGAACAGCTAATGAATGAAATTTAAGTAAAAATCCAGTTTTTCATATTTTTTTCTAAGATATGCTATGAAATGCGAAGAATTAAGCTTGATGGCTCTGGTAAACGAAATATTGAATGTAATAAAGCGCTTTAACCGGTTCTGAGTCTCCTATCAGTATCTATTTTTATTCTTTGTTACTCATTTTGGTGAGAAAGTAGAAAAACCCTGCTCAAACCTGTGTTTTTGTTTTTCAGACTCTCCAGCAAAGAAGCAGGCCAACAACTGAATGGGTTTCAAAGTGACTTTATCAAACGTACTGTGTGCAAAAAAGTGAAACAAAGGCGAGTTCGCTGCAACTATCGCTTCCCTTTTCGCACCATCACTGGTTTGTGCAACAACGTTCTTAAGCCACACCTAGGGGCTGCAAACACACCCTTTAAGCGGCTCCTGTTTCCTGACTATGCTGATGGTATATCAAAGCCAAGAGAATCAAACAATGGGTTCCCCTTACCAGTCGCATGACTGTTCAGCAGAAATGTAAGTCAGCTGGTCCTCGATTATCGGTAAAGTCACCTAAAGTTATTTTTTGACCAACATTTTGCCGAAAGATTTTTACTTACAGTTATAGAAAAAAATATCAACGATTCTATTATAGATAACGTTGAATGTTTATTTCAGACTTTTAAAAAGCGTCTTGGTACTTAGGAACAGAAGAAATTCATTCTTTAGTTATAATATGCGATCGTTAAGTTAAAATGTTTTAGACTTTTGCACGCGTACGGGAAAGTTAAAGGTTCTTAATTCTTTACCTTGTCTATCTAGGTGTTCACTGATAAAGATCGCTTCTCCACCAAAATTACCCACATTGTGATGAATTTTGGACAGTACATGGACCACGATATTGTCCTTGGACAACAGCCAAAGAACCAGAAATGTCCTACTGGGCCAGCAAAATGTATACAGAAAGGAGAATGCTTTGGCGTCAAAGTTCCCGCTAACGATCCTCATCTCACGGGATGTATTCGTATGATACGCGATGTACCTGCACCAAACAAAGATTGCCAACTTTGTCCAAGACAACAGGTAAAAAAGACAACAGATAGGATGAAGAAATCCAGATAAGAAAATAACGGACAGTGGCCGAGCGGTTAGTGTGTTCGACCCCTAATCCTTGGGTCGCGAGTTCGAGCCCAGGCCAGAGTTTTGCCTGACTGTCTTTGTTCCAGTCGACCCAGCTGTATAAATAAGTATCAGGGCTGCTTTGGGCTAACAGCAGGTGTCAAAAATTATCATCCACTTATTGACTAGGGAAAGCGGAGATGAGCTCTGGTCTAACAAGCCAATTTAAAAGGCTCAAATAATGAAAAGAGTAGAATTAGGTTCTTATTTACGAAGCAAAAATTTATGTTGTAACTTAGCTTATAGAAATTAGTGGCATTCACCCTACTTTTGTTCCTTAAACAAGATCTGTATATTAAAGATGTTTACTTTCCCAAAATTTGCATTTACACTCTAATTAGAGGGATAAGATGCCTTTACAATTTAACTGAAGGGATGGGATACAAAATGCTGGTTTAATGAATCTTACAACTCTGTAGAGATTTTTGAAAATAAGATTAACTTTCTATCGAATTTTAAGTTAAAAAGGCTCTTGTTGAGAGGGCAATTACTTCTGTTTTTCGTTTCAGCAAGTTTTCTTAAGAGTTTTCAAAATCATTTCCATATTGGACTAGGGTATCTGGCATACTTTTTTATTCGTGACCAAATTTGAAACATTCAGTGTTTTCAATCGTAACAGACAGTAAACCCGTCCAAGAAAATGACGAAGTATGAATATTTGTAAACCATCTTAAGAGCACAGCAGCTTCAGTGGCAAGTGTTTTAATTAAACTGTCTGCAACAAGAAATATTGACTGTTGTGCCAATGAGCCATGTATTGGATGGCGAAGGTAGCATTGAATTTGGACCACACGTGATTACCTAACCGCCATTTGCTGGAATAAAGATTTTAAAATTTTTTGTACGCTTACGCAAAGAATAACAGCTCTAATCCTTTTGTTCAGCGGAACACCATAAGCGATTATCTTTGTATCAGCCCGAAGTAAGCCCGCTCGTGAATAATGTTGCTAATGATATCTCAAGTATAAACTTGGCTCGTATATAAATTAAACGTGGACACTAGCATTCTATTTATAACCAAC
Source organism: Hydrozoanthus tunicans (assembly GCA_026413305.1). NCBI lineage: Eukaryota > Metazoa > Cnidaria > Anthozoa > Zoantharia > Hydrozoanthidae > Hydrozoanthus > Hydrozoanthus tunicans. The sequence continues at coordinate 12,728 of JAOBAT010092615.1, read as the reverse complement.
GGTAGCATTTCATTCAACCTGTCAAGCACAGTAAAACATGAAGAATTGCAGCGTCATGTGACACACATGCTTTGGTTCAACTGTTGACGAGTTACTTAAAATTGTGCATCGTTATTCACTTGCAGCACAACACAAACAAGCCTTGGAGGAGTAATATAAGGAAAAAGTAACAGTGCAAAGAGACTAACAGGTCAATAATAGGGGGAAAATTGTTAAGAGCACTTGGGAGCAGAGGTTACAACTAGATGAGATGTATTTTCCTGTGCACGTTTTCTTAATTTCTGAAACCGTCAACTTGAGTATCTAAACGTATTTAGTTACGCCGGAGAGCTGACAGAAAATACAATCAATACTGATATTATCTTGTAGAGGAGTTTAGCCCTTAATTTACTAAACTAGAGGCTTTGTACCTTACAACCGTATTCGCAACAGGCTAACCAAGCTTATTTCGTTCAATTTTTCTTTATGTTAAATTGCGAACATAAATCCAGGCAAACGATAGTGAAAATACTCGTCCCTTAGATTCATCATAACCTCTAAGATTAAACTTCTCTGTCTAGAATACGGAGCTTTCACTGATTTTGAACGCTAGCTGTAGTTTTATATCCCTTGTTTTCGTTTACATACTTTCAGTAGTCATGGCTACCTTGCATTGAGTAGACTTAATTACCTCGCGGGATATTTACGTAAACAATACTGAGAGTAAGTTCCTTTATGCAAATTTTGTTCTTATTATAGAGGTTTCAATTATACTTTAGAAAACTTCCTTGATTCCCTGGTTAATGACCAGCAATTAAGCTACAACATTCTAGAACGTATTCTAAACTATTAACCATCGTTTTGGTCAGTTGAGACTTACTCCATGTCGTTTGCCAAAGGCGGTGCACAAGTTTTTACCAATTACAAATGGCTTGCCATATTCACTTTTTTGACATGAACTTTAAAAAAAAAACGTTTGGAAAAGACAAGAAGACAAAAATAATTTTGACTAAATAACTGCACAGCATTAGTTCATCTGTTTAACGATCTACGTCAATACAAAAATTTAAAGAGACTGCAACTTAAACAAAATATGCGGGTGTTTGAAAAATTTTAACTATAAAAGCACCTCTAGCTAAGCAGTCGGAAAGACGTCATGAGCAAAAACGAAGTATAATGCTTTTCAGTAACTTATGTTTTCGTATGCATGTCCAAACTTAAACTCGTCTTTGAACTTAATTCCAGCTTCCCGAAGTCCATATGCTTCCGATTTTCACGCAAAACCATAAGCTAGAAATTAAAAGCTGTGTGGTGGAAAGTTCTAACATAAATATTTTGTGACCCAATCTACGCATCTTTAAATTTATGTTTCCGTAGCCTTTTCGTTTCCTCTTACCCACCCAAAGCCAATTACAAGTTGATGAAAAGATATTAACCACAAAGATTTGTATCGAAGCTTGTATAATGGTAAACAGTTTGTAACGTAGCGAGCTGCAACAATATCCTTCGAAGACGCATTTCCCTTTTGGGTAAAACAGTCATGTAAAAACAGGAACTAAAAACTTCCACATATTCATGAATGACGTGACAAGGAGACAAGTTGTTTAAATAGTTTAGTTAATTATTTAGTTTGGAAATATAAACGATCGATAGTTTGCGGGTTTTTTTTACTGTCGTAGCGCTTGATCTAAATGTTTGATTGTCGTGTAGTTTGTTTTAAACAGTTTGTACAATTATCATTGAGTGTGTAGATATTTATAGTTCTTGTTGAGGTTGCTTAATTAAACCCTGTCAATATTTTTGATCAAAGCCGTTTCAGTTAACAATTTTTTCTGCAACTAGATTGAACCTTGTTCGGTAGGTTGTCGTCAGTAAAGAAGGGAAGATTAGCAATTTGTGCAGATAACACCCGAAGGTTTTAGACAACAGGGAAGAACGGGAAAAGTCGATAATTATTTTTGTCATGAATTATTTTGCCCTTGTGTAGTGGATCCACTATTTCCACATTCCACACCGATGAAAAAGTTCGTTTGACGTACGCGATGGGGCAATCATTGGTGCGGTAATATTTAGTTAACGGGCCCTGTCACGTTACGTGATGGTGTTGCTTCAAGTAACCGTTGGATTATCGCACAGTTTTCGTCGCCAATTTTTCGCTAGCTGCAAATTCAAAAGGTTCTTAACTTTTGGCGGCAAAGTTCTGCGCTATACTGGAAAATTTAATTTCTGATTTTTTTTTCTTCAAGGAATAGTCCCTCAGTTATTCCGTCTCTAAATCATGCAGAGAGATGTCTTACGGTGGACCTGCAGAGGTTTCTTAATTAGCCGCTCGTTTTCTCTCTATGAACCCTGCCATTTCTTATTTAATAAGAAAGCTTTACCGAGCAATACACGTTTCTGCTTAGAATACATCAAAATTAAAAACATAAACTTACTATCCCTACATCCTCCTTACAAAAAAGATTGTACATTCTTCCTTAAAAACCATAAGAAGCATGTTTCAGTGTTAAAACGCTCTTGCAACAGTTTTCTGAAATATAAAGAGAGTGTGCGTGCGATCTTTTTGTTTGAGGAGGATGTAAAGACAACAACTTTTAAAAGGCTGAGAAGTTCTCAGAATTATAGAGCTATTGAGAACGGTCCTTCCAAATGAATTACACCTTTTTAGCAGAACGGTGAGGTTGAAAACACGCGATCGCTTTAGAATATGCAGAGGACGTGACGCGGAGCATCTGTCTGATCTTTTATAATACATGGAGGTCATATGCATGTTTTCAAATTCTAAGTTAAATAGTTATTTGAACCTCGAGACCCAAACAAGAACACTTTAAGAGCGTTTCAGAATGACAAGATATCAGCACTTGAGCGGGATTTGTGTTTTGTGGTTGCGGTTTTTGTAAACTTGAACCGTTATTCGTTATATCAACGTTAACGCTTTTAGACCCAAAGTATCTAAAAGGAAAACTTTTAAGACTTAGACAAAGTCTTATGCTTGGCGTTAACTTTGTGGTTTCTTTTCACTACATATTTTGACTGAATCAAGTTTAATTTGTAGTTCTGATGGTTCCCAACGTAATCCTAACGGTTACAAGAAATATTTCAACACTTCCTTTAACTTGAGCGTTTTCGGTGATATTGTGCAGGAAATACTTTCCAGAAACTAAACTTAAATACACTCGGGTTTCCTTTTGCGAACTGGCTTTCATTGTTAAAGATGTTCTGGACATATGTGGCTTCCTTAACGCAATCGGATTGTATAGTTAAAAAGCATTAATACAACCATACTCACAAACAAATATTATAGGTAAAATTTATGTTTGTAACATTTTGGTATATGTAGCCAGAGTAGCTTGGCGTTCTAGTCATTCTCGATGGCGAAAACAACGAGCGGCGAAGCCGCGAGATCGAAGAGCGAAGCGATGAGCGAGTCGGCGTAGCGTAGCGAGCCGCGACTCTCGTTCTCTCTGCCCATTCCCTCCGCGGCCCAGTTTTCGCCGCTTGTTAGGAAATTGGAATAAAAAGGAAAAGGGCCTTACTACAAATAGCTATACATTTATAAAGGACAAGACCTATATTGCAAATTTGCAGATCTGTCGCTCAGTTCATCCAATTATATCACTGCTCTTCCATACTGGATTGAAAGTCGGTATTTTAAATTAGTAAGTTTACAACAAGCATCCAGAGTATATGATACCTTTTTTCTATGTTCTAAAGTTTTTTGCTACCTTGATTAGACTGATAATTTAAAGGAAAAACTGATTTATGAACACGTGTGAACAAAGATAATGCGTTACTGAAAAGATTTAACATCACTGAGTTTGGAAAGAAAGAAAGAAGTGTGAGCTTACTAATGGCAAAGTGAAACAGCCTTTGGAATTTTATCTTTCTATATACATTTCACCGCTTATATACAATGACTTTTATTACTGACAAACTCTGTTAATAGTCGGTTCAACGGCAGTTCTCTCAGAGCAATATCTCTATTTAGAATCTTATGATATCTAAGCCACAGCACAGATTCTGAATTTAGTATCACTAATTAATACAATTTTTAGGGGAATTAAGTTTCTCCTCTTAACCAGTAACAACTCTCATTTCTGTCTATGAATCTTGTTCAAACAACGCACGATTTTCGTGGTTTCCACGCATGACGCAACTGAGAACTTTGATGTCACATTCTGTTACCACACGAAACAATTCTGTAGGTTTTCAAGGGCTTCTTGCATGACCCTCTTTGAATTACTGAAAGAAAAAACGCTCTTACTGAGCACATCCTGTAACTTTGTAACCAAGTAGAAATGGGTCAAACGAGATTTGAAAAACCCCAAGCTAGAAATAAATTGTCATCAAAGCCTCTACACATCTTCCAGCTTATGTTTCCGTATAACCTTGTCGTTTCCTCTAATCCAACCAGAGCTAATTAAAGGTTAATTAACTAAAACATTGACCACAAAGTTTAGTATCAAGGCTCGATATAATGGTAAACAGTTTGTAACGTAGCGAGCTGCAACAATATCCTTCGAAGACGTATTTCCCTTTTGGGTAAAAAAAGCTGAAACAGGAACTAAAAACTTCCTAACATTTTATAACTGGTGTGACCACAGGAAACCCAAACTCCAGTTGTGTGTGAGCGAGGTTATCTAAAGCAAATATATGCAAACACTATGTGTCCTGTGGCGTGATAAAGAGCTCGAGACAAGTTCTCGTTTAGTCGAAAAATAATTATTTGGTTTGCGGAATAGAGATGATTGAACGTTAAGGACTGTTTACTGTGGTAGGGCTTGCAATGAAGGTATTCAATAAACGTGTTTCGTTCTGCTTGTATTAGTCAGCAAACGGGCGTTCGCCCCATCAGCACCTCTCGCGTTTTGTTAAAAGTAATGGAAAGTTTGCTTCGAGAAACCTCTGGATGTTCACACAGTTTTCAGTAGCAAATTATTTGATATTTGCAAAATAAAAGGGCTCTTGACTTTTGGCGGCAAAATTCTACGCTAAACTCAAGAATCTGAGTTCTTAATTTATTTTCTTCAAGGAATAGTCCCTCGCTAGAGTTTCGATCACTGAACCAGAGAGATGAGGTTGTACCCTCTTCTTTTTATAAGAAACCTGATGCAGTGTTCTGGCAACAGTTTTCAAAAAAGTGTGCGATCTTTCGGTGTGAGGAGGATGTAAAGACAATAGCTATTAAAAGGCTGAGCGAATCTCAAAACTACATAGAGCTAGTGAGAATGCTCCTAAATAAAACAATCCCTTTTTATCAGAACGATGAGATTGAAAACACACGATTATTTTAGAACATGCAGAGGATGTGACGAGGAACAACTGCCTTATTAGAATAATTGGAGTTAATTTGTTATCAAATTCTGAAACTTTGTTTGCGTGCTTTCATGCAACATCGCCTAAAAACCCAGAGGTGCTGCTTTACCTCAACAACAACAATCAGGCTAGGGTGAAGGAGCGAAGGACCAACGCGGCTGGACTAAGCAAAAATAAACGAGTCAACATGTTCGTTGCAAAAGTAAATGGTTGTTTGAAACCTCAAATTCATAGTAGCAAGAACTTTTCAAGAACACTTTAAGAGCGGTTTCATTAGATAATAAACTGTTTAAGAATAACAAGTCTCAAAACCAAATGGGACGTAAGTCTGGTGAAAAGAAAAGAATGTATAATTGCACTTACTCTTTAGAATTTATGTTTACTAGATAAAAACAGCCAACCTTTTTATAAAAAGGATAATGTCAGTAATTATGTTTGACGTCTGTTGTTAAGTCGTACCCAAAAACAAGAAGAACTCCTTTTTTCATAAATAAATTTGTCTGAGTTTGTTCTCAGGCTTTTTTCGATTGGGTTGTTTCTCTCAGGATTTTTTCGATTGATTTGATTTTTAAGGATATTTAACTCTTTCTAAAAAACATGTATACTTCAATTTGTCAGTACTTGCTATGAAATAAACAGTTGTCAGTTTTTTTAAATGCAAGCGCTTACTCCATTTTATACAGTACAGTTTACCGGGCATTGTATTATTTGGTGCTACTTCAAATCAACCGTATCGCTCTTGTTCATTGTCTCTCAGTTGTTTATTTTGACGTTCGTGACTTTGCATATATCAATATCAGTTTAAAACAATCTCAAAATATATTACCAAACACTTAAGCAAATACTTCAGTTAACACAAGGCAAAGACTCAATATTTAAAACAGGTGCAGAAACGCTGGTTTGAAAATTCTTTACGAAGCTTTCAGTATATATTCATTTGATATCTTCAACTGCTAATTAAAACCAGAACTTCCTTAACTTCTAAAAAGTCCCCGAAAGGCATTTACCGTTTTGAACTCTGCTAAGAATAAACACGGGGGAGGAGCATCAATCCAGTCCTATACGTAAACTATGATTAATAAAAGGTTTGTGGTCACCTTTTAGCTTGCGTTCCTAAAATATCTCATTGTATCCATCTACTTTGGGATTATTGTGGAACCACGTTACAGGGCCATTAAGTGATTATGAGGTATGAAACAAGACTCAATCTTATGTTACTAGGGATCTGCAGAGAAAACTACTGACGATCATCAAAGGGTGCTCAGTTGCTAAAGCATCTGAATTCTCAAAATAGTCTAAGGTGGCGTGTTTCCTTATCGTAATTGCGTTACCTCATTTGCGTCGTTGACGTTGCGTGGTGTCCAGCCTCTCACAATGAAGTGAAAAGTAGCAGTTTAACACCGCGTAATAAGATCCTGAGGAGCTGAAGTAGCAGGTACATCATTTTGTTTGACGTAAGGGATATGCCTCGGTTTCAAGCAAATCTTTTTGTTTTACAAGCTATAAAAACAACGAAACAACTACACAAGGGCATACAAACATTGAAGAGCCACTATTTTGGAGACGAAGAAGAAACTTGGTCAAGGTAAGTACATAGTCAGTTTGACTTTGTCATTAAGAAAACTTGTATTTTACTTAAAAGTGTCTCGGCATAACAATCTTTTCATGTGTCTACTTTGAACATATAGAAGAGGGGCGCGGCATCGTAGTTTTAAAGCCTTAAAAAACTAAAACCTCCAGGTACATTCAAAACATATAGTCATCAATATTGTTATACAAACATTTCATTAGCAACAAGAACAACAGTAAAAGAACAATGAAATTGAAATGTTTTGTGTGCATCTGTGTATTTTTTCAATATATTTCAAACCCAAACTGAGAATTTGTAGTTATATTCTACGAGGTGTTTTCTGACAAAACAAACCTGGCCAGAAACACTTTTTAGCCATTTTGGTTAATACAAGAAGCACCTTTAGCCTAGTATACCATCATGTAGAGAAACGAGTGATGTACCAGAACCCTAAAAATTTCTAAAGATTTATTGAAGGAAAACAACGAGTTTTAAGTTTTTATTTCGTTAAAGCTTGCGTAAAATTGGATGGAGTTTCTCTGACTTGATTTCCCACTACAGACATTTTAAGTCCTAATTACAAATGTAAGTAGCGAAAGAGGAAAATCTAAAATGATCCATGGGCAGTTATTAACTGGATTTATTTGTTCATTTGATTTAGATCAATCATTAACATTTGTACTGTCTGCCAGTTGTTCAACCAAAGTTACAAACAGGAATAGTTGCCATGACAACTGTGCTAAGGTGAGGCTCGCTAGCTTGATGTTTTTTATATAGTGCATATGTCATGTTCTTCTTCTCCTTTTTTCACAATTATGTTTTTATGCATGCTATTCTCACTTCTTCAGTTCGCTCCTCTTTTTCTGCGTGAATTACATGGTGTCGTAATAATTTTGGTTGGTTATTTACCTAACAACATATACAGCACTTGCTTGCCACCCTCAGTATATGTTTCTGTTCAGTTAAGCTTCCTTACGTTTTGACAGTATAAACTCGCCATCGGTCATAAATCCGCCTCAACACTGAAGATGATCTGTTAAATCGAAAACGTTTAGTTTTATATAATTATCACATATGCTATTATACCTATTTTTTACTAAAACTCGTCATCGTCCAAAGGATTATTTAGAATTTGGCTGCGGAGTGCCAGGTAATACTATTTTTCTCTACTATTTTATACTTCGCACCCCGCATTCCAATCCACAAAAACCTTTTTGAAGCTCCTACAAATCACCAATTAACCCGCCCAGCTCTGAATATGAACACACCAAGCATCAATCGTTTGCTGTAACCTTTATTTAAGAGGATATGCAAACTGGAGAACCTTACGAGGACGAATTCTTTGCGAGTTACTGACAAACCGCAAGAGAACTCAACTGAACAGAAACACACTGAGCGTGGTAGGCCTGTTTATACAGTAACTTGGTTGCTTGAGACTATTAAATTAATAAAAAATCTGAATACTAAAACTTGAACTAATCTTTTCTCCAGGATTCAGTGGCTGGTGCTCCTTTTATGCTTTACAAGCTTTAAATGTTCTGCAGTTGAGATAAACGCTTTGGATGTCGAAAAAGAAGAAGCGGCTACCGATAACGCTTTAGAAGATGATTTTAAAGGTGAGTGTAAAGCTACGGTTATTGCTTTCTAAGGCCTCTGATCCGGATATCAAAACTTACAATAACAGTGCCTCCAAACGTAAAGGAGTCAGATGTCACTATACACTGTTTAAAAGGAATATTTAGATAGCAGTTATAGTAGCAACATACCGAGGTATTACGTGTTAAGTGCAAAATGATTTTTTCCTTTTCTTGAGGATTTATCAAGGGTTGTCAACATAACTACTTGACTAGTCTTGATCTCAGAGACAGACCTTCTTTGATCTGCTCCCGTTGCCTGCTGGTTAGTCATTGTCTTTTCTTTTTCTAATTGACAGCCAACCGCGACCTTACTGACACAACCCAAAACCACAACAACTGAACCGAAACCCAAAGACCAAATTTGTTTCTTAGATACTTTTTTCGGCTTTGAATTTCTTTCTTTTTCTAACTTTTGCAGTTACTTTAAAGAAAACCCAAAAAAGAGGCGATATTGCTACCATATTGAGTTATGAATTAGCTTTGGACAGCTTCAGTTTCATAAACCCATGCCATTTTCCTTGATAAAGAATGTTTTTCGATAAAGGTGGAGAGAGTGTAAGGAACTCAGATGACAATCAAAAAGTTTTGGACAGCCCTGATATTGATTCAAAAGCGTTTCTAAAGCCAAATAAGAACTTGGAAGTATCCGAGGCAGTCATGCAGCAAGCAGTTTCCGAAGCACAAACGGAAGTGGAACAAGAGAAAGAAGCGAACAAAACTGAGGATGCTCCACAAAAAACGCGTCAGATGACCTTACAGAGGATGCACTATCGCGCAAAAGATAACCCTGAGGCGGAGAAGAAAGGTTTTCAGGCACGTGTACTGGAAAGAGTTATGAAGAAGATTGGTGACGAGTATGGGTAAGTAGGGTAGCTCCCTTCAACTTATAATTATACAATTTCTGACAGCTAGAGTGTACATGTGTCTTTAATACGATAACCTAATCATTGGCTATCTTTGTACCTTGCGAAATAATCGCCCGAGCCATAATGAAAGGATCAACAAGATTTATTGATTAGAATTAGAATAAGAATTATCATTATTCTTTGTTACACATTTGACTTATCACCTTGGACAAGGAGTAGAAATTAAAGCCCCGCTCAAATCCGTGTTTTGCTTTTTCAGACTCTCCAGCAAAGAAGCAGGCCAACAACTGAATGGGTATCAAAGTGACTTTGTCAAACGTACTGTGTGCAAAAAAGTGAAACAAAGGCGAGTTCGCTGCAACTACCGCTTCCCTTTTCGCACCATCACCGGCGTGTGCAACAACGTTCTTAAGCCACACCTAGGGGCTGCAAACACACCCTTTAAGCGGCTCCTGTTCTCTGACTATGCTGATGGTATATCAAAGCCAAGAGAATCAAACAATCGGTTCCCCTTACCAAACGCACGACTGTTCAGCAGAAAAGTAAGTTAGGGGGTCCTCGGTGATTGATAAAGTCATCCATAGTTATTTTTTGCCGAGATATTCTTACTGACAGTTACGCATAAGAAATGCCAACAATTCTGTTATAGATAACGTTGAATGATTTATTCAGACCATTAAAAAGCGCCTTCGTAATTAAGAACAGAAGAAATCTATTCTTTATCTATAATATGAGATCGTTAAGTTAAAGTATTTTCTTACACGCATACGGGAAACTTAAGGTTCTTAACTTTTTACCTTGTCTATTTAGGTGTTCACTGATAAAGATCGCTTCTCCACCAAAATAACCCACATTGTGATGAATTGGGGGCAGTATATGGACCACGATATTACCCTTGGACAACAGCCAAAGAACCAGAAATGTCCTACTGGGCCAGCAAAGTGTATACAGAAAGGAGAATGCTTTGGCATCAAAGTTCCCGCTAACGATCCTGATTTCACTGGATGTATTCGCATGATACGCGATGTACCTGCACCAAATCAAGACTGCCAACTTGGTCCAAGACAACAGGTAAAAAAAGACAACAGATACAATGAGTTTAGTTCACAGTCGAACCCCTCAAATGAAGACATCCAGATAAGACCGACACCTCAAAAAAAAAAAAACGGACACCAAGACGAAATAGGGACACCCAAATATTGGTCCCTATCGTAACTTCTCAAACATTTACTGTAGCTTAGGCCTCTACAAGACCGACAATTGAGGCAAATCCCGAAGTTGCCCCTCTTAGAGAGGTTAGGCTGTGGTTTTTACTTTGATAGAAGTATTTTCTTATACGAATATTTGTTCTTAGTTTTTCGGCCAACTTCTTCTCATTTCAAACGAATTAATAGAGGAAAAGTTACTACTGAAACAGTGCTTTAAAATTCAAACGGCAATGCTACAGCGTCAACCAACTTTTTAAAAGCGTCCATCACAAGAAAAGGTGTTTAAGTTTTAAACGTTTTAACATCGGATTGATCGCTTTCTGATCATTCCAAAAGGTTTAGAAACACCTTTTGTTAAAATTATTTGGAGTGATTTGAGTTTACGCAATTCAATTATCACATATGGAGTGCTTCCGTCACGTGAGCCTAACCAAAGTTAATGAAGAGAAAATATAAATCCAGCTGATCAATTTTGAGCGCATCTCAGATTTACGACATTGCAGGATTTGTATTTGATGTGTTAAAGGTAATCGAACTTACCGGTTCATCAACTCCTTTCAGCTCTTTTAATTTATCCGTAGAAAGTAAAAATATATTGAATTAAAACGTTTGACATCAATTGCTGTGTTAATTCCCATACAGGTCAATACACTCACTTCGTTTATTGATGGCTCCCAAGTGTATGGAAGCAACCTAAAAACCTTAAAAGAACTGAGGGATTTCGAGTCGGGGATTGGGTTGTTAAAGGTTGCCGGAAATCAGGCTGCAAATCTTAAACCTTTACTACCAAGTGCACCAGAAGAGGAATTTTGTGTAACAAACGACAGGAAAAATAAACCATGTTTTCGAGCTGGAGATGGACGAGTCAATGAGAACCAAGGTGTGTAGTTGAACTCGCTTTGCTTCGCTGTTTTCAATTGATGAGACTAAACAATATTATTCGTCATACTTTTATGCGTTTCGAAAATAAATACCATATTTTTTTGTCCATGTTTCAAATTGATTATCAGCGGTGCAGTGGTCGCGAGGTGGAGCCCCGGTCAGACTACTGTGTTGTGTCTTTGAGCAAGACGCTTTAACTGACTGGTTTCCAGTCGACTCAGCTGTATAAATGAGTACCAGCTTCTGTTGAATGGGGGCTAAATTGTGATATATTAGTGTTCTTTCTAGGGGGAGTCAAAACTCTCATCGACTACGGAAACCAGAGAGAAGTGCCGGCCTAATCGGCAATTTTGCAAAAGAAACTACGAGTTATCTAAAAAATCTCAGATTAGTTTGAGTAAAAACTGTCAACGAAAACATCTCCTAAAACTAATTCGAAATCTTTAAGTCAATACAAAGTAATATTTTCCATAGATTTTAGATTTATAGTTTTGAACTTGGTGTGATTTGCAATTTTTCATATCTCTGAAGGCTTGGCTTCCATTCACACCTTGTTTACGAGAGAACACAACCGCATCGCCAAAGACTTGTCGAAACTCAACTCCGGTTGGTCTGGTAATAGAATTTTCCAAGAAACCAGGAAAATCATTGGTGCCATGTTGCAGCATATTACATACAACGAGTTCCTTCCGGTAATTCTCAACAGCCAGACGGTAAGCAAAAAGTTTTAGTTTTTTCCGTACTTTGTATTTCTTAAATAACAGAAACATTTGTTAAGAAACCCTATATCTTGATTTCAATTGATAAATGACAATGCAACACAAGTCACAATAAACTTTATCAAAATTCATAAGGATTTCGTTGTACTTGGAGACAATTCAGAAAGTAGTATCCCAAAATATAACGATAAAATTTGGTGTCCCCATCAATAAACGCCTTAAAATTTGACCTCTCCCCCCTTGAAAATGGAAAAAACAGTTCGTACCCTCCCTCCTCATAATGAAAACATTAAGACACTGCAACAAACACACCAGCTTCAAACAGCCAAAATAGTGTACCGAACATGTAACAGCTTGTTGCTAAAGTCCTATGATCACATGAGTGCACACTAGAACTCAAAACTAGTTTGTGTAAGATATATTGCTGTCAAGTCAATCATAATGAATGGTTACAGCTGTGAAAGCAGTGAAAGAGAAAAACTATTAGTTCTTACCGTTCCTATTATGAACCTCACTTTTTTCCTCCCCTCCCCCTTCAACTACCACCCCCC
>JAOBAT010092604.1:0-17282 GCA_026413305.1 Hydrozoanthus tunicans | reverse complement strand
GGGATGTGTTAAAAACTCCTAATCATGATTAAAATTGTCAACAGAACTCGGGCTGGAAGAGTCACCGGGATACTAGTACTGTACTCAATTCTTTAATAGATAAGCACCTTCCGGCGACTGGTATACCGGACGATACTGTCCGCGGCTGATAAATTGTCTGAAAAACGAATCGCTTCGAGGACAACTGAAGAATTTTGAGGATAATCTGTCAGCCAAGAACATAATCCTCCGATATACCACTAAGTCAAGAAGGGGTTTATTTGTTTTATAACCCTTCCAATAACTTTTTTCTTCGATAAAAATTTGTGTACGATTAATTGCAGCCAGCGATGAAAATTTCTCTCCTCTCCACACTAATTGAAGTTGGGTGTAACTGATAAACTTTCAGTTAAAAGATTAAGGTATTTTACAAAACTTTAGACACTTGCTAGGTTAGTTAAGCATGTTATTGAAACTGTTGTTTAGCAAAAGCGGGCTCACAGATTTTTTATCTTCAAATACTTTTACAGCATACTTAGTCAACTTTTTTAGACTCAGCAAAATTATTAATTTTCTTGTCTATCAATTTAAACTTGTTCTGAAATTTGAAAAAAAAACGTTTGTTTTAATTAGAAATGGGCGATGAAAATCGCAGGGCAGTTATCAAATTGGAAGGGGTAAATTCGCTGATAAGGGACGGACCAGAGGGTAAAACAGTGTCGTGGCTGCTTGTGAATATAAACTGTGAAACGAGTAGTGCAGCCACTTCATACCTACACTAGAGGAAAAAAATTAACTCAGTTATTTTGATATTTTAATATGCTCCTTCGGGAAATTAGGAAAATTGAACATAAATAACATGAGCATATTTGAGTGCTTTTGTATTAATTATGCAATTATATAATACGTGTTTTTTTACGCCTTGCACTTGTTAAATCACTTGTAGTCGGCCAAGTTGGAAACGTATTCATATGACTTCAAATAAAATTCAATGAAAATTGATCTTAAGTTAGATGCAATCTATTGGAAGGAGGGGGGGGAGGGGAAGCGGAGAGTTGGGGGTAGGGGTCTCCCTTGGAATGTGGGTACGGGTACTAGACGTACCTTTAGGGTCGAAAATGAGACCTTCGCGCGTACCTTTTAGGGTCTCCGGCCGACTCCGTACATTTTAGGGACAAAAATATGTCGTTCATCGCAAATGTACACCAAAAGTCATGGTTGATTGATTGTGGACGTAAGGTGTGAAATCAGCCTTTCTATTGACTTACGTGTATACCTTTTAGGATCATTTTCAAGTTAAATCCGCCGTGCTCCCTACCCACGTGCACTTTTCAGGGGAGTCCGCCCAGGGTGAAGAGTTTAAAATCGAATTTATTACGACTAAAACTGAAACGATTTACAGAAAATCTTCATTACTTTTGAAAAGAAAACTTTTTATTTTTTCTGCCCACAAAGCATAAATCGGACAAAAACGAAACAAGCTATACGTGATCGAAAAGAGTCGTCGAGTTGCTCAGGGTGTTCGTCCGCTTTTCTCAAAGCAAAATTTAAGTACTTTTTTTTAGGACTTTTTAAGGTAAGATTATTAGTTTTTGAGGACCTAAGCCATGCGACATCAACCACTAGAACTGACCTAACCCATGAATTTTTTCGATACTGATTTTCCTTGACACAATTAAATAGTTATAGGCAAGCTTTAGTTGTTGTTATTCACAGACCAGACACTAAAGTCTATAGAACTGCAAAGGGTTGATTTGGCATTACGTAAGCAGAACTATCACTGTGCACTTTTTATGACAACATAACAGTGTAGTCTTCATTCAAACTCAACAAACTGTATGATAGATTGCTTCTCGAAGCATCACATGATGATGATTGCCAGTCAAACACAATGCCCACTTCAGTGAAACTGAGCAAAAATTTAAGAACTTTTTAAGGACTATGACTGATTTTTGTAAAATTTAAGGACTTTTGAGGCCTCAAATTTTGGAAAGTGAAAATTGAGGACTTTTAAGGTTTTTAAGGACCCGGACGAACCCTGTAGTGTGTTTTCGTGAACCGTCTTCGTTGACCGTTCGTTTTGCTTAAGGTCAAAGCCAACCAGACGAACGAACGATTACTCCCAACTTGACTCCATGTAAAGGAACGAAAGATCTAAAGCAATTATTAAGACAAAAGTCCTTTGATGAACGTTCATTAGTCGATCGCGCATCTTTGTTTATTGCACTGGCCACGACTGGCGCAACACAAGGCGACTTAGCACCGACCAGCGCGCTAGCTATCCAGAACAAAATGTTAACTTTCAAGTATTTCAAGGGTAACTTTTAAATCAGGTGTTTTATACGGTGGAAAATCTTTAGGTCTTGGTACTTTTGGGGTAATGTGGGGACTTTTCCGACGGTTGTCCTACTCATTTAACCCCGGAGTACCCCCTCGGGGAGAAGGGTATACTCCCAGCATTGGAGTGGTACCGGTAGGTATGACCGTTGTATTTTTAGGGTTGTTAAAGGAAAACCTATGTTAAACTAAACTGCGTGCAGTCCCGTGTTTTAGCAAACGTGCGTACTGATAAGAAGTAAAGACCGAAGTCCTTTAGCGAACGTCCCATTACGTGCGCGCCTTTACTTACGGCTGCATATCGTGTTCAGCGTAACAAAAAGGAACTCGCTAGCTGTTTTTCAACTGAACCGAGAGGTATGGGTATTTTGGGGACTTTTACGACGGTCATCCCTACTTTTTCAACCCTGGATCGGAGTACCCTTACCCCTTCATCAACCCGAGCTAATACCCCATAAACCCACACAAAAGAAAGAGAAAAAATCGCTTACCTCGATGGGGTACGAACCCACGACCCACGAAACAGATCTGCGTCGCTCTAAACAACTCAACTACAGGGTCAGCTGGGAGTTTGGTCGTAGGATTAAGGACTGTTGAGCTTTATTTCTTTTATATATTTATGTTAATCTCCCTACATCCAAGGATGGTGTTAACACACATGCTTCCAAACCTCAGTTGGTCCTAAGCTAGTAAGAAATTGTCTTGTAGCATGGCTCTTTTCGATTTTGGTCAGGTGGTTTTTCCATACCCTTATCTGAGCTTGTTGCGATTTTAAGTTGTCATTCGTGGCTCTAAGATCGCCGCGTGAGGGTAACATTACCTTGGAACTTTCAATACAAACCGAACAAGGGTTTATACAGAACCAAAACCCTATACTTTAAAGAATAAGCCGCTGAGAAGTTACGGTTCGTTTCCACATTTATTAAGCTTTATACTGGTACAGACAAGGCGACCTATAGTATTTCTATGAGCTTAAAAACGGTAATTTTATTTTCTTCATTTTTTGAGGATAATCAAAAGGTTAACGCCTGCTACCTACGTATTAGTGGCTGCTAGTAACATCAAGCAAGCACGCATGTGCAGTACTTGTGGTTTTGGTCTTTCCAGCCACATCCCATACGTGCTACAGTTATACTTGGTCTTATATTCTGCACTGAGAACCTGAGCCTGTACCTGGACCGTGCTGACGAGGCTAAAACAGCTGTCCATGGCTGCTATACTCTGACTTATTATTTTTTAAAAAGTCGATGTAAAGGGTAGTTACGCTTCCAATGTAGCCTTAGTGCCAACTATTAGTGGCTGCCAGTACTAAAACTCGTTAACATCTTAAGATAGATGTAAAATGCTCGCCACCTATGTGGCCGTAGTACCAACTATTGGTGGCTACTAAAACTCAGACTATCTGAGGGTAGATGTAAGAGGTAATTCCCGCTACCTATGTTAAAGCGAATTATTAGTGGCTGCTAACACTCAGGCTCACTGTTATCTTAAGGTAGATGTACGGAGTAATGCCTGCTACCTATGTGCATGGCCTTAGTGCCAACAACTTGTGGTTGCTAACCTCGGGCTCTTTATTATCTTATTTAAGTAGATGTATTTAAAGGCCTAGGTAATGCTCGCTATCTATGGCTTAATAGAGAAAACTCTTGATGGCTGCAAGTTAATTTAAACATGCATGTTCTTATGTATTTGATACATTTAGCACTCTATAGTAGTTTGATCTAATTTTGGAGATTTTTTGTTGTCTAGTACTAAAACATAAAACTGCAACTCGCTAACCGAGTGCAATGGCTAGGCTTTGCTTTTGCATTCATGATACGATGTATGTCTACTCTTATGTAATAACCAAAATAGTTTATGTAAAAGTCTTGCTATCGGGAACCTACTTGAATAGTGATTTCATAACAGGCTGTTACAGTCAATAATTGATACTACCAATAAAAGGAATTGGCGGTGCAACTTGACTGGCAGAACAGTTGGTGTTCTGGAAAGCCAAAAGAAAAACTGATAAACTATTTGAAATCATTAGAAGTAGGATATGTGGGGAGTCTGGGAGCATGCCCGGACCAAAAACATTTGTCAATCACCCACATTCCAGGAAAAACAGAGCTGGTGTTAAAGCTTGAAGATAAACGAACCAAAACAAAAATTCCCATAATTTGGTTTGGTTCGTCTTTGTAATTATATTGAATGTAATAAAAAGCTGTATGGATTCATGACTGTTCAAACACACATGCAGAGGTACAATATCGCGCATGCACTTGAGTCCCAGCAATACAGGATAATCAATGATCATCATTTTGGGACTGCTCGAAGAACATGAAATCCTGAAAGTCAATTAAACTCACATTTTAGCATTTTTGTTATACAAACAAATTTGTAAGCATACAAACTAACAGTACAAAGTTTTTGAACCTATTTAACAGGGAATACAATCTCCAAAAGTTCCCAATACATGTCTTCAAAGAGTGGCTACAGCTATTGTAATAACAGTACTATAATTAATAATATACATCAAACACTGTCCTATTTTACTTACGATGAGAAAGCAGGCTCCAAGTATGACTGCTTTGATCTTCACATCCAAATCCATTGGAACTATTTAGTAAAAGGATGCAATCACAATTGAATAGAATAACTGTTTTTTAATTTTAATTATATCTTTATTCATTTTATTAAGGTAGCAATGCATTTGTAGCCTGCAAGCATAGCAGCCACTTTTTGGGGGGAAAACCAATCATCTATTGAAGAGTTGCTAGTGCAAAAATGACATAAGTAACTTTTGATGAAGTTCTCAATTCTCTTTACATTATCCCTGTTATCTCTTGATAACCATTGGGATAATTTTGTGTTTCATACAAAGTCACTTACATGAACAAAAAAAGCCTGGTGTGAGGCCCAGATTCTCCTAAGGATTTTTTTAAAGCTTCTAACACCCCCCCCCCCCCCCTTCCCTCTTTTACTTGGACAAGCCTTTAGATCTTTACTTTGTTTTGTTACAAAAAAAACGAACAACTTGAATAAAATTATTAGCAACAAGTTCTGCTACATTTTGGCTCAGTAAACTCTGTTGCTAAAGTTACTTGAGCCCCTATTGCAGGGTGATTTCCCGGGGTAGGGGGTATTTACTCCCATATGGTTTGTATAAGCTTTTCTTAAATTGTTTCAATAACAAGGTATCATTTTACAGCTTCTCTTAGTCAAGAGCAGGGTCAGAATTTTGGGATCCCAGCAGCACAGCCCCACCCTAAAACTACTGGAGTACCTCCCCCCTCCCCCCAGGGATGATTTGAAGTGACTATTCACTGATGTTTCCTCTCCTCCTTCTTTACTGACTTACATGTTATGCCGAAGTTATCTGCATCAGTGAAAGCCTCTCTTACTAAACCTGTCCACTGTTTGGAGATCTTTCCAACCTGGTTTTGCCCATCTGCTGACAGCACCTTTTCGACAAATAAAATTAATTCTTGATCAACCACAACTTAATCTATATCTGGCCATCTGATTTTATGCAGTCTTGCGATCCCACATAATCCACCAAAAATGGCATTATGCTGCATAATTCACAAATTTTTGCATAATCCAGCATAAACCGCCACTACTAACACTGACAATAAGAAACAAAAAAATAGCTTACTTCAAAAAGATTTTCCTGATTTTTCTTAAATTTTAAACCCTTCCTTTTTCTGCCAGTAAAATATGTTGGTTAAAAATAATCATTTTTGAGATGATTTTTATGGCAATTTTCATTCCAGATTTATTTGTATGGTTATCATTTGTTTCAATGAGTCCGCACAGGCACAGGTCAGTGTTTTCATGTCCTAAATTAGGATAACTTTGTGTATGCAAAATGTAGTGCATCCGGCACACATGGCTAAATGCAAATGACATCAAGAGGTTTTGCATAAGCAATCAAGACAACTAAATTGAGTTTTTTTAGGTGGTCAAAGCACACCAAGGTCAAGTGATGTGGAAAATAAAGAAGAATGGATTTCATTTTGTATACGGCTACAGGCATTTCCAGAAAAGCTCTCAGTTTGGGACTTTATAACTATATACAACGATAACTGTGTTTCAGTTTTCAACATAATTTGCATATAAGTGATAGCCCTCTGTGGTTGTACTTTCTTATCTGTTTCTTCTTCTTTGAACACACTAAAACATATTAATTATAAAAATGTGGTTGCATGAAGCCTATCTTTTGCTCCGTGATGTTTAAAGCCCAATTTTAACGGAATAAAAGAGTTCTAAAGCTGTTTCGTGGAGAAAATGGCATAATTTACTGCATAATTAGCCCTATAAAGCCGCACAATTGTCCATTTTTCATCGCATAATATTGGAGGGCCTGTTATAGAGACTAATTATATTAATTTTGTTAGCCCTCCAACATAGGAAGTTGATCTCCTTATGGAAAAATGGTAAACGATCACTCACTTGCTTACTTACTTGTGAAATCTCTATTTTTCATTCCAAGAATGATTTAAGCATGATTTCGTATGTTTGTATCCTCTATATATTCTACCGACAGTACAACAGTGTTCTACTGCTTAACGAAACAAGATATTTTACAATAAAAAACCCAAGTTGAAGATTAATGGACATATTTGAACTGAAAGTAATCCAGTTGAGTATCTACCATTTCCTTTACGTATCATGAAGTTATTGAAATAGATGACTGCAAAATACAAAATACTCTACCCTACCTGGAATTCGACATCTCCACATAAATTGCACTGGCAGAGCGGTCCCTCAATAAGCAGTACAGTTTCCCTGTTTGCATTCTGAATGGCAAATTTTGGAATACAAATAGACCATCTAAAGAAAAAAAAGTATTGATTTCAAACACATATATTACAAATATCAATAAAACTCATTAATATATGTATATAAAATGTAACTACAATGGGGTTTAAAATGGCCCAGACTGTAGCTCAATGCTAAAACTCAATTGTTGAATTGGCTTAAAAAATACTCTAACTTAGTACTCAAGTTTCCTGGCTTTCACCTGTCATCTGACAGATAAAAATTATGTCAAAACCTGAACATTCTAAAACAAATTCTAAAAAATGATTCTAACTATCTGGCGTCGAGTGAAAGCCCAGAAACAAATCTCAACAATTGTTTTGAACACTAGTAATAATTCATGCAAGTTGCTCAGACAAATTAAAACCACTAACATTTGAGAAATCATGATCTCTTAAATCTTCTGACAGCAATGGTTTTAAACTTATATCAACTTTTTAAAAACTTGACCAAAGATTAGTTACTTCTGTCAAAAGTAGTTCCTAAACTGGTACATTAAATGTAGTTGGTGTCAAACAAGTGACAAAATAGTTAATGAAAAAAATGGTGACAGTTTGGTACTTAAGGCAATACTCACAGCTGGACACAGTAGCCAACAATGTTACCAACTGGGGCCTGAACCTCAACTTCCTGAAGACAACAAGGAAAAAAGCAAGAAGAGCATCGCAGGGGTCGAGATAGATGAATCACTTCTCGCTGCATGTTATCATGGATTTGCATTTCAAATGGCCTTCCGGGACCACAACATTGCCGAGTACAGCAATCTGTGTCTGAAGATATAAGATTTTGTTAGTTTATGAGATTTCTCACTGAAAAGAACATTTTAACTATCAGGTAATTAGCCACTGTATCTGCATATTCATTGCAGAAAAAAACAATGTATTCTTAAAGAAAAAATTTTTGGCCAAGTAAAAAAAGTTTGTTGCACCCTATATTTTCAATTTTTTTTTAGTCAAGAGACTTGACTCTCCCTGGAACAAAAATCAGGTACAAAGTGTCTAATTCAAGGACACAAAAAAGTGTTATGATTGGGGCTTAAATTGCAACCCTAGGATTACAAGTCAAACATGATAACAACTCAGCTATTGCACCACTAACTGTGTTTTTAAGTTTTTAGGTTCAGGTAACTAACAGTCCATTGCTTGGAAATTCATTGAATAAACATGTTTGTATTCATTTGATGTTTAACATTCTGAACAGTGTTTGTAAGCAAAGGAAACTTTTCATTGTCAAAGCAAAACTGTTTGAATTTTTCTTCGACCCAGTTACAACAAGGTCCAGATGGTTTAAATACACAACTAACAAATCACAAGACGATCAAAATGCACTAAACTTCTGAAAAAATTAAAATTCACAGGGTATTTATGACAAATGGTCTTCTTTTATCCTATAAAATCTTAATGCATTTTTCAGATCACATAATCTTTATAATTATATTACTATCTAGATCTAAAATCTCTTGTGCAAATGTGAAGCCGTTTTTTTTAATGAAAGAAGCTTTTCATATGTTTTTGTTCTTAAACAACTTCACATTAAAACAAGAAATTTGTGAAAAATCGTGTAAAGTTCCTGTGAAACTCTCTTCAACATTTCACATGGTTTTCAGATGGTTGTTGGGTGTTTTAATTAATATGCGCATAAACAAGTATTTCTATTATGCATTCTCTGACCGCAATAACCTGTTAAAAACGCAAGGAAACTTTGCATGACTAAATTGATCCGGAATGTGTGAGTTTACTTTTAAAAATTATCAATATTTTCATCACCGCCTCCAGAACAAACACCTGCTTTTAAACTTGACAGTTCATAATCTTCGTTACCAAAACAAAACTTAAAATACATAGCAACTCAAAAAAACATTTTCATTTCCACGCATAAATTTACGATAACCAAGTAACACAATGAAGTGAAAACATTTCACAAGTTTCGACTCGTAATCAGGGGAATTAAGTGAAGAAATCTTAAGCCCACCGCACACTTGTGCGATAGCATGCAATTTTCGTCGCATGCAATCAAAATTCTGTGTGCGGGGGCCTGCGATGCAATTTCTATCGCATGCAATATTGATCGCTTGTATCAAACGTGTTTGATTTCCTTAAAAATGAGTGCACCTTGTCGGAGGTTATTGCATCTTCTGGCAAACGTGTGCGGTGAATGTGCGACAACAATTTCGATTGCATGCGACGAAAATTGCAACCAAATCATGTGTTAAAAATGTTTTCATTGTAGATATAAACAAAGATATCTCAAATATAGTAAATGTAAGTAAGAACCAGAAATTTAGGCGAACAAAAAATCTTTACACCCAGGAGTAAAATGTTTTCACTGCAAACAAACGAACTCGTAGTCGTAAAGTAATAAACATGAATGACTCCGCATTTTAGAATCTTAAGCCTCCTGCGGGGAGTAACAAACGGAATATCTTCTAGTTTTTGTCACATAATCAATGCGAGTTTCTTAATGTACATTAAAACGGCAGAAAAATGGTTTTACTAGCAAATATTTCAAAACAACAAATACACTCTTACGCAAGAATTTCAAATAAAGGTATACATTTAAGGAAGCGATCGCGAGGCGGCAAATATATTTTTATAATTTTCTTAAGAATTAATTTCTTAAATGTTGCGTAAAAATAATGTATCAAAGTTACGACCTTTCGTACGAATGGATTTCGTACAAAATATTTAGTATATAAAATCGTAATGCGGATTCATCAAAGAAGGAATTGAATCATGACATAATAATTAGTACTTAAAATACGCTGTTCGGTGTTCCTGTTTAAAGTAAGGCAGAAGAAACTATACTCAAAAAAGTTTGAATAAACAAACCTTCTGCGGCAAAGTAAACTTGCTGGCCTACGGAGTTGCAAACTTTGTACTTGTTGTTCGTTTCAAAACCAGTAAACGCTGAAAATAAGTGAAAATTTCGTGAGTTTCACGGAAGCCTATTAAAAGTTTTTGAAACAGCGACAATTTTGATTTGATTTTTCTCCGATACGATCGTTGACATTCAAGGTGACACAAGAAATACTCACCTTCTAACAATTCGACCTGTTGTTGGATTAATAACTGATCAATTTGCGTGAGATATTCAAGACCAGGAGGACAGTCGATTTGTACTTGCGGAATAGGCATCCACTTGCCTGGCTGTTGAGCCGGCGCCCCTACAAAACAGGAACAAACAAGCAAAACTTAACCAAAGCCGAGGTATGTTAGGTTATAATTTTGCTTGGATCGAACAAAACAGATAATCGTAACAAAAAATACCTGGAGGAGGGTAGCCAGGCTGGGTAGCGACTGGCGCTCCGTAACCCGGTTGTTGTGGAGGTGGGTATCCCGCTTGTTGTGGTGGCATTCCGTAGCCGGGTTGTTGTTGCATCGGAGGAGGATACCCCTGCATCATCGGCTGAGGTGGAGGATGACCCTGTTCCACAGTACCGACTGGCGGCGGATAACCATAGCCTGGTGGTTGCGCCATTGGAGTTTTTTTAAAAGCTGCTTCGTTACGAACTAACGGTTGTCAATGACAGGAGCCTTTCCGCCGGGCTTTTAAATTTATGTCTCTGACAGCCTGTGCAGATCGTTGTCTTGGCACGCAATGCATGTTGGGATAACAAAGATGGCGGCGAAAGACAACGAGGATGTCAATATGGAAGTCGAGACTCCAGCGCCAAAGAAAGACCAACAAACACAGCGAATGTTTACTTTGAAGAAGTGGAATGCTGTTGCAATGTGGTCTTGGGATGTTGAATGTGATACATGTGCTATTTGTAGGGTTCAAGTTATGGGTAGGTCCGGTTTTTCTGTAAATGCTGGGAATTAAGTTCTAAGACTAAATTAGTTGTTTTCAGTTTTCGCAGTTCTCATACACAGTCCTAAGTCCCCCTTTTTTTTCGCCCATTTTTACTCTAGAGAATACAATTGTTCAATTACAATTAATATCATTCACGGGTTTTTACAATTTATCTAATTATATTTTTAGTCTTCACGGGGTTCAGGGTGTAGAAGCTACTGACAGTACTGTATCCTGGGAATTTTTCAATTTATCGCGTTACACAAGTTTTGTCATTATTTTCTAAGTTATGCATTCAATAGCAGTTAAGTGGCCCCAACTAGTTTACCTACATATGTAAGCTAGAACGACAGGCACACTCATATTTAGTTCTCATTATTACTGTTATCATTTATATTATTATTATTATACTTAAAAAGTCATAATATATTATAGAAAACTAAAAGAGCATGCGCACTCTGTTCAGTAATAGAAACACGCTCAAACTTTTTAGTTCACGAAAGAAGTACTTAGAGAAAAACGAGTCCCAGGTGAGTTTTTCTCGCACCTCTTGACTTAACTTAAAAGTTCACAAGTGTTTCTATCGAGGAACAGAACAAGTTAGTGAGTTTTATATTTCTTTTATAAAAAGGGCGCATAAACAGCCAATAAATCCTCTCGATGATGTATGCAGACACACTATTCATATTTAGAGTGCATCACCACAGCCAATCAGAATGCATGTTATAATTTCCTTTATTTTATAATGTTGGTTATAAAACAGAGTATTCTACTTTGATCAATGAATTTGATGTTCAGTTTTAATTTATTACTCTTCTACACCTCAATTTACTATATTTACAGAAATTGTTATAATAACTAATACATTTAAACAGTAATTGTTTGGTGATAGGGTACTCAAAAAAGTTTTACAGCTAATCAGAGTAAAAAAACTTCAAGTAATCTTAAATTTGATAGCAAATTTTAAATTTTCAAAGTGTAACTGTGTTTTCTGTATTTTCAGATGCTTGTCTTCGATGCCAGTCAGACAGTAAACAGGAGGAGTGTGTCGGTTTGTAACATTTTTTTGTTAAAGAATGGGTTTCTACTTAAAAGCCCTAAAATGCTCTCTTTTCTTATTTATAGCTAAGAGTTCCTATTTGTCAGGGAGAAGCCCCAATATTCTCTCTAAATTTTGTTACAAGCCAGCCAAAATAAAGACTGCTATCAGTACTAGCCTTTTAGTTTGGAAGTTGGATTTTAGAGCTCTTCAGTCTTTTGCCTTTTCCCTTTCCTTGTTTTTTTCAGTTAGTTTACACATGAAATATGAATATACAGTCTTTTGGTAAAACTAATTTGTACATATTGTGTATTTTTTGTAGTTGTTTGGGGAGAATGCAATCATTCATTTCACAACTGCTGCATGTCACTTTGGGTTGTGCAGAACAACCGATGCCCTCTTTGTCAGCAAGAATGGGTTGTCCAGCGAGTGGGGAGATAATATTGCTTCAGCCTTAGAGTCAGAGAACAATCAAGACTCTAAATGAGGTCACAATTCTTTGAATAACCATTATTTAAACATTTCCAAGGGATTTTTTTTTTCTGTTATGGCTACATTGTATGTGTGCTGTGATTGGCTGCTAAGTGAGCGAGATTTCTTATAACAACACTGAGTCATGGAATTTTTATATAGTATGCTAGCTCTGATTGGCTGTTAATTTTTGTTATCTTTTTTTATGATGGAGACAATAAATGAATCTTATGTTCACTTCTCCAAGTTCATTTTAGTTCAGTGAACACAACCATGTGTCCTCTTGTGCATGCAAGCAGATGTTAGAAAATTAGTTCTTGTGATTTTTTATTGCACTATTTTTTAAGTGCAGAAAGGGCATAATAGCGCTATCACTCAGTCTGTTATTTCCGTGTAATAACCTCACTCTCTCAAATTATTGTTTTTTCTTTATTGACTGTTTTTTTAATTTTTTAGTTTCCAAACTTTCAAAGTAATAAGTTTGAGATATTGAAAATAACTTCAGTCACCATGAGAAAGCTTTAGATCTCAAAACTTTAAAGTTTTTTAGCTACATCTAAGCTTAGTTTTAAAGATTGTTAAAATCATAGAAGTGTTAATAAAAAGAAATAAAAAGGTTTTGTCTTGAAAGCCCTTTTAAGATACTTTAAGTGACATAAATTATTAATTTTTGTAGAGTATATTTTAATAAAGTTGTTATTTTACATGATAGTATACCGGAGTTTTGAGCATTGGTGCTATAAACAAAATGTTCAAACATAAATACTGGAGAAGGCTTTGTACATTTATTTTAACTCTATTTACAAGTTGGAGTAACATTTACTTTAAATCTTGCTTTAGGTATAACTGCACAATAGACATGTACAATAATTCAGCAAAACTATCTCAGTGGTTGGCCTCATTCAAAAGTTTTGTTGTATTCTTGTAAATCTATGTTTTCACAATAATATGCAATATTACATACAGTCAAACCTTTCTAACAAAGACACCTTCAGAACTGGCCTAAACTGCCCGTCTTAGAGAGGTGTCGGTCTTATAGAGACTTAAAAACTACAGTTATGTAACAGTAAATGACTGCATGAGAAAATGTATTGGTACTTGAAATATAACTTCAATATGTATTGCTCTAAAGAAACATTATTTTGTAGTTTAAAAACCTTTTTTTAAATGACATTATTTGGGAATTGGTTCTTTTTTGAGAAACTCCTTTTCTTTCTATGTACAAATGTAACAGTTCACAATTTGCTCTGCACAAAGTAAGTTGTAGAGCCTGGAAAAGCCTGAAACTTTGTGTTGAAATATCTGCACATATCCTGATGACCACTTCAGTATGAAATTACATCTTACTCTAAGAATAGAGTGAAACAACTGGGCATTTAGCTTCAACGTTGGCTTACAGGCAAGTGTATAAAGTTCTGTAGAGGATATTACAGCATGGCACAAACACATGAAGTTTATCTTTGAGTGGAAAAAAAGAGGCTTCATGAGTGAGCATTGTAAAGATGAAGTGAAATCTTTTTTTTCCTCAAAGAGGTAAACTTCACACTGTCGTGTAATTTTCTTTTTGTTACATTATATAGATGAGTGTTGAAAATGAGCCAGAGAAACAAAGAAAAGCCATTGATGAGTGATACCTTATGGCTGAATGTCACCTGTGTCCATGATTTAGTTTAGTATAAAATCTACCAGTGGGGTGCTTTACAGTAAAACACTCAATATCTACAGTATAATTACTAAATTATATGGTAAAAGGGTTATGGCCATTTAAAAAATTGATCAATACATATAAAAAGTGTAGAGCTAACTATACAAATTAAGACAACAGAGAGAAATATCTGCACATATCCTGATGACCACAGTATGAAATTATATCTTACTCTAAGAATAGAGTGAAACAACTGGGAATTTAGCTTCAACTGTGGTTTACAGGGAAGTGTATAAAGTTCTAAAGGGGCATGGCACAAACATAAAGTTTATCCTTGAGTGGAAAAAAGAGGCTTCATGAGTGAGCGTAGTAAAGATGAACTGAAATCTTTTTTTCCTCAAAGAGGTAAACTTCACACTACTAAAGCCAAATGAAGTACAATAAAGGCTACTGCAGCCAAATGAAGTATAATGAAGGCTACTGATGTCTAATGAAGCCAAATGAAGTACAATGAAGGCTACTGAAGTCTAATGAAGTACAATGAAGACTAGTGAAGTCTAATGAAGTACAATGAAGGCTACTGAAGTCTAATGCAGTACAATGAAGGCTACTGAAGTCTAATGAAGTAAAATGAAGGCTACTGAAGTCTTATGAAGTACAATGAAAGCTACTGAAGACAAATGAAGTAGAATGAAAGCTAATGAAGTACAATGAAGGCTACTGAAGTACAATTAAGGCTATGAAGCCAAATGAAGTACAATGAAGGCTGATGAAGTCTAATGAAGTACAATGAAGGCTACTGAAGTGTAATGAATTACGATGAAGGCTACTGAAGTCTAATGAAGTGCAATGGAGGCTACTGAAGACAACTGAAGTACAATGAAGGCTAGTGAAGCCTAATGAAGTACGATGAAGGCTAGTGAAGCCAAATGAAGTACAATGAAAGCTACTGAAGTCTAATGAAGTACGATGAAGGCTAGTGAAGCCAAATAATACAATGAAGGCTAGTGAAGACAAATGAAGTACAATGAAGGCTAGTGAAGCCTAATAAAGTACGATGAAGGCTAGTGAAGCCAAATGAAGTACAATGATGGGTACTGAAGTCTAATGAAGTACGGTGAAAGCTACTGAAGTCTAATGAAGTACAAGGAAGACTAGTGAAGACAAATGAAGTAGAATGAAAGCTACTGAAGTCTAATGAAGTACAATGAAGGCTAGTGAAACCTAATGAACTACAATGAAGGCTACTGAAACCTAATGAAGTACAATGAAGGCTACTGAAGTCTAATGAAGTACGATGAAGGCTACTGAAGCCAAATAAAGTACAATGAAGGCTACTGAAGTCTAATGAAGTACAAAGAAGGCTACTGAAGTCTAATGAATTACGATGAAAGTTACTGAAGCCAAATGAAGTACAATGAAGGCTGCTGAAGCCTAATGAAGTACAAGGAAGGCTAATGAAGACAAATGAAGTACAATGAAGGCTATTGAAGCCTAATGAGGTACGATGAAGGCTAGTGAAACCAAATATACTACAATGAAGGCTACTGAAACCTAATGAAGTACAATGAGGGCTACTGAAGTCTAACGACGCACAATGAAGGCTACTGAAGTCTAATGGAGTACGATGAAGGCTACTGAAGTCTAATAAAGTACAATGAGGTCTACTGAAACCTACTGAGGTACGCTGAAGGCTACTGAAGTCTAATGAAGTAGAATGAAGGCTAGTGAAGACAAATAAAGTACAATGAAGGCTACTGAGGTCTAATGAAGTACAATGGAGGCTAGTGAAGCCAAATGAAGTACAATGAAGGCTAGTGCAGACAAATGAAGTACGATGAATGCTACTGAAGACTAATGAGGTACGATGAAGGCTACGGAGATCTAATGAAAAACAATAAAGGCTAGTGAAGACAAATGAAGTATGATAAAAGCTAGTGAATTCAAATGAAGTACAATGAAGGCTACTGAAGTCTAATGAAGTACAAAGAAGGCTACTGAAGTCTAATGAATTACGATGAAAGTTACTGAAGCCAAATGAAGTACAATGAAGGCTGCTGAAGCCTAATGAAGTACAAGGAAGGCTAATGAAGACAAATGAAGTACAATGAAGGCTATTGAAGCCTAATGAAGTACGATGAAGGCTAGTGAAACCAAATATACTACAATGAAGGCTACTGAAACCTAATGAAGTACAATGAGGGCTACTGAAGTCTAACGACGCACAATGAAGGCTACTGAAGTCTAATGGAGTACGATGAAGGCTACTGAAGTCTAATAAAGTACAATGAGGGCTACTGAAATCTACTGAGGTACGCTGAAGGCTACTGAAGTCTAATGAAGTAGAATGAAGGCTAGTGAAGACAAATAAAGTACAATGAAGGCTACTGAGGTCTAATGAAGTACAATGAGGGCTAGTGAAGACAAATGAAGTACGATGAAAGCTACTGAAGTGTAATGAAGTACAATGATACTACTGAAGTTTGATGATGTACGACGAAGGCTACTGAAGCCAAATGAAGTACAATGAAGGCTATTGAAGCCTAAAGAAGTACAATGAAGGCTAGTGAAGACAAATGAATTACGATGAAGACTACTCAAACTTAATGAGGTAAAATGAAGGCTACTGAAGTCTAATGAAGTACAATGAAGGCTAGTGAAGACAAATGAATTACGATGATAGCTACTAAAGTCTAATGAACTACGATGAAGGCTACTGAATTATAATGCAGTACAATGAATGCTAGTGAAGACAAATGAAGTATAATGAAGGCTACTGAAGTCTATTGAATTACGATGAAGGCTACTGAAGTCTATTGAATTACGATGAAGGCTACTGAAGCCAAATGAAGTACAATGAAGGCTAGTGAAATCAAGTGAAGTACAATGAAGGTTAGTGAAGCCTCATGAAGTAGGATGAACGCTAGTGAAGCCAAATGAAGTACAATGAAGGATACTGAAGTCTAATGAAGTACGATGAAAGCTACTAAAGTCTAATGAACTACGATGAATGCTACTGAAGTATAATGCAGTACAATGAAGGCTAGTGAAGACAAATGAATTACGATGTAAACTACTAAAGTCTAATGAACTACGATGAAGGCTACTGAATTATAATGCAGTACAATGAAGGTTAGTTAAGACAAATGAAGTATAATGAAGGCTACTGAAGTCTATTGAATTACGATGAAGGCTACTGAGGGCAAATGAAGTACA
>JAOBAT010092593.1:0-17288 GCA_026413305.1 Hydrozoanthus tunicans | reverse complement strand
CTACTACTACTACTACTACTACTACTACTACTACTACTATTACTACTACTACTACTACTACTACTACTACTACTACTTTTACTACTACTACTACTACTACTACTACTACTTTTACTACTATTACTATTACTACTATCATTACTACTGCTACCACTACTATTACTATTACTGTCAGTGGGGCTAAACTGAGCTGAGTTCTGCAACAGATGATTTTTTTTAATTTGGTCTTTAACGTACTTAACTATACTTTTAATACTTTTAATTTTTGTCCAGATGAGATTTTAAACTTTTTATCCTGTATACTTTTAATCTATTCTAGTAAACGGCGAGATGCGTCCGAAACAAAACCAAACGGAATAGCCAAAAATTGCTGCACGTAGAAATAATCCATGCCAGCTGACCCAGCCTTTACTGAACTTGATCTACTTTACAGGCCACCAGAGGTGTAGGACGAGTGAGGTACCCATCCTGGATTGTTGACGTCGATGACAAGAGAGATCAAGCCCCTGATGATAACAGGAATGTTTTTTGTACACCTGTTGTCTGGAAACTAAAATTAAAACGAACATGGTTTAAGCAAAACAGAGAGACATCTCAACAGAAATGGTTGGTTGAAATGTTAAGAGTAGCCCCCTGAAGATCAGTCAACACCGAGCCGAATGTAAATAGTCCATTTGAGAGCGTTTGTGGAGAGAGCTCAGTGTGGATGCACACTCAGGCTACGCGGAATTTCGTCTGTCGAATAATTGCAAGAAATCTCAAGATCTGGCACACAACAGCACAATCTCCGAAAAATCACTATCGTCAGAATCCTTCTGAAGAAGGAATCAAAGTATCCGTAAAGAATTGGGTTGAGAGCCTCGTTTGTATAAGCCATAAACAGTGCAACTTCATAGATTATTGTGGTTCTATGGACAAGCTCACTTCCATAAGCAATTCTAAAACATAGCACAACCATTGTTGGAATCCAGCAAACGATAAACAAAGTGATAACAATAAGAGCAAATCGTGTTGTGTTCACCTTGATCCTGTGCCAGTGGGATGCCGTGGAGTTGTAGGTACCCGACACCTCGCCAACCCGCTTCATTTTACACACCTGTCTTATTATACCGATGTAGCAAAACACTATGATACCAAAAGGTAGGGCATTGACGTAGTACAAGTCTAGGCTCCAGTACAGTTTGTCCAGCCACAAATATGGTAAAGAAGATGCTGTGCACACGTGGTGCCCACTGGAATTTTCCACTGGAATTTCTACGATGTTATAGATATAGAAGTCCGGGCTTGACAAGATAAATGGAACGATCCATGAAATTCCAACCATATATTTGCCAGCTTGAGTTCTGTTTTTCCACGTTATAGGCCTGACAAGGAGCAGGAGTCGGTCCAGTGCGATAAATGCAACGGATGTCACATTTACACCGAAACTGGTTGTTTGAAGGAACTCGACGATCTTGCACATTTCTGGACCAGCCAACCAATTTCCCGTTAGTTCTTCAATAAACTCAAATGGCATCACAAACACGCTGACTAGCAAGTCAGATAAAGCCAGGTTCACTATCAGTATCCTGGTAGTCGTTTGGCGAACGTGGCGCCAGTGTGTGCGACCTTAGGATATAAAACAATTAGTTAGTGCCTTTAATGTTACTTCAAATATTAGCCATAGTGAAGAGGGTGATGTGATTTCCCAAAATTCCTTGCGCTTTCAACAATTAAAGGGTAACTGAACCCTAAACCCACTTTTGTCAAACAAAATTTTTAACTCAGTGTGAAAACGACATTAAAGAAAATTCCTCGTATCGCGCTGACATTCCGAGAAATTAGAGTTTAAAACATGTTACTTGCCGCATTGTAACGGCAGCTCAGAAAAATAGAGACTAAGCAGAGAGAGAGAGAGAGAGAGAGAGAGAGAGAGAGAGAGAGGCTATGACATAAGATATGGGTAAGAATTGGCTCGGACTGAAAAGAATCATCACTGGAGTGGGATACCGCATACAAAGTAAGTTGTAACTTCCATTCTTAACTGTGTAAGCGAGCTTATGACAACAAAAACGGTTCAAGCACTCGCTCGCTCCCCATAACCTACGTCACACGTTACCTTGGTTTACCGCTGACAAGGCGACAAGCACCCACGCTCGATGACCCCAAACGACCCGAAACACGCACATACAAACTAGAATTTCTCGGAAAATTAGCGCGACACAAGAAAAAAAAACTTTTAGATATGTTCTCAACACCTTGAAGGATTTCATCGAAAAAATGTTTAATTTAGAGTTCAGTTCCCCTTTAAAAGCATTTACGGAAGTGCAAATTAAAGATTAAAAAACTTACGAGCTGCATTTATATTCCCAAAGCAAAATTCCTGCGCTTGCGTGTTACCTATTTGGCATTAACCAATATATCAGGAACACAGTAGAACAATCTCTCCTATATATTTCTAACCGCGCTATTTTTTCATTCTTTAGGATTACAACTAGTTTATAACTAGTTAAGTTCTATAATTTTTATTTCTGAATTCGTTTCAGCATTAGATACGTGGCTGATGCATTTGAGTAAAGCTTTGTTGGGCACGTAATAATATTATTAATCTCTGATGAAACTTTTATTAAGTCTATATCCATATCAGCAACACGAATTTGATAATGAACCAGTCAATCACGGAACAGATATGACACCCAGTAACAAACACTCTGACACACACTGCACAAAAATACACCGGCCAGTCACGAAACAGTTATACTTTCAAGTCTCAAACACTGGCACACTACACAAAAATAGACCGATCGACCAGTCACGAAACAGTTATACTTTCAAATCGCAAACTCTGACACACTGCAGTAAAACAGACCAGTCAATAACGGAACAGATATGATATTAAGTCGTAACACCAAAATCAGTCAAATATCATTGTACATCTATACTTACTTACTGTCGCCCTGCTGACGCGAAGACAATCAGGTTAGAGTCAAAACATGTATCGCGGTCCATAACAAACCCACCATGAGACAAATGAGAAAGTATATTTGTTCCTTTCCAAAATGAATTATTTTCTTAATTACAAAACATAGCCTGTTTCAATTAAATACATTACTGAAGCACGGGATAATAATTTTGTTTTGCTGTGTTTTGAATGAACCGGTCAGGTGATTGAAAAACAACTTCATCAATCTTTTTCCTTTCTCTCCAAACGTATCCAGTTATCTTCTTACCTGTTTGTCTTCGTTGGAGAAATGCATTTTTCTTTAACTTTTCAAGTTCTCGGTAAATGTTTAGATACTATTATCATTTGCTTTAGCGTAGCAACGCCCTATTGAAATATTTAAAACTGTTCAATTCAAATTACTTACGTTTTTTCTTGTTTTAACTCATTATTTTTGTGCATATTAATGCGTACCCCAATATTGAACACTGACAATTAAAATAGGTAAAAATTCAGTTTTTTCGCCAGAGAGAGGCTGTTTTTGAATCCTTTAGTTTTAAAATCTAAAAAAATTTAAAAAGAGGTTATGGTTTTGACCGGTTACTCGGTCCAAAAGGATTATGACGCCGTAAAACCAAGTGACATAAACATCAAATAGTTTTTTCAATTGAAGTTCTTTGTTTATCGTTTAATATTTGGGTCTTTACGAGAAAACAAAAGCTCTTAAGATCCTTTTAAAACAACCTTACCAAGGACACCTTAGCAAGCAAAAGTCTTTCTTTCTTCTAGTTTTGCTTCAAATTATTTGAGGGACATAAAGCCAAATGTCCAGAAAACATGGTGTGTTTATTTTATGACATCAAAGATACTGCCACGAACAAACGATTTAACGCCACACAATTGCAATTTTGTCAACATTGGTTTGTTTTTATACCAAGTTATTCATAAGAACGAAAGAAACCCAACTTGAAGGGTTTGTAAATGCTTGTTTGTTCTCACCGACGGAATAAAATTGCCATTTCTTTTTGTTGTTTCTGACTATTATGTTTAACCATGAAAACTTTGCAATATTTAACCAACATGCGTGTTGCACAAGGCTGAACAAATTTTTAAGCACACGGCTTTTAAATTGATGAAAACTACAAAAGCAACCTGACAGATTTGCTTAAATGTGGTTGTGTTGAATGTTTAAAGTAGCCGATGCAAGCAATTAGATTATTTCAAGAACTTCTAACAACAAAAATAAAGATCGTAGATAAGATAAAGTTACTTGCGGAAGATATCTGTGTATATATTCAAACTTACCCACATGAACGATTAGAGAATTTCCGAAGACAGTGAGAGCCATCAATATAAACATCACAGTTGCTTTCAGAGTGGCAACCAAATTGTATCCTGCCTTCTGCGAGTCTTCAGTCTCGTTCATTGTCAAATAGCCTATGTACAAGTTATACCTTGTTCTAATCTTTGCTCGTGTTTTCTTTTTATGGCAAGGAACAAACCCGTGTTTTCAAATTTTAAAGACTTCCTTTTCTTATTGTTAATGTAAGTACTTAGAAGTTCAACAGCTTGTCACCTGCCCGAAATGGTTTGATTTATGATTGATATACCGCCGGAAGTTTGCCTGCTATGCAAGGGCTGTTCATTTCAAGGCGTTGCACGAATCGTGTGGTTGATTAAATTTCGCCTGATGTTGACAAAACTAATTCGAAGGCTTTCGGTAAAAGCTATTGATTGCTCTTTGTTTCAGTCATTTTGCCTAAGAAATAATAAGTGCATTATTGTTTATCCGGCAGCGTCGAATTATGTCACCTTTTAGACCTTATTGGACGTACGCGTTGTGGGAATTGTGAATTGAAAAAAAAAATTGTTTGAGATGTTCTAGAATACCTCGGGGTAAAAACAATTTAGTAAAGTTCTCTTGTCAAAACTTGATGCCTTTTACGTGATTTATTTCAATAGAAAGTTTGTTTCTTTTCTAAAAATTCATCAGTCTTAAGACTATTTAAATTAAATGTCCTTGCCCCTCACAATAAGACGTGAAGATAAAACTTTTGATACGTTTGTCTAAAGAACGATTACCCCTAAAAAAACTCCCAAATTTTTTTAAAACATTTTACCATCACTGAATCAAAAAAGAGAAAAAGGCAAGTTTTATTCTCAAACTGCAAGAGCATAATATCACACCTCATTACTACTGAGCTTTTAGATCAACAAAATTAAAATAAATGAGTAAATTGAAATTTGTTAATCACTCATCTGCCAAAAGCGGTCGAGATCATTCGTAAAAACACGATTGTCATGTTTCTCGACTCAAAAATTCAGAGCTCAATACAGTTGTTGTTTAGACTGTTTTTGTTTTTGCCTTTTTTAATGGAAATCTTTTTGACAAACACCTGCTTCAATCAACAACTTTGAACACTTTCAAAAGATAAAAGCAAATTTAGACCTTTTGATGAGTCAGTGTTTTTACCCATTTGAGCTGTAAAAATAATCAAATTGGTGACTTCATAAAATGATCCAAAACAAAAGGCAGAAAAAGCATAAAAGTAATAGCATAAGTAATCACCCGGTTGTTACAAAATTTTAATACAAGTCTAGTGCTTCCGTGCTTTGTCATCTTCGTGTTTGCCATGTGCTACGTAGCTTTATTGGCAAGGCATTTTAGGAAACAACTGGTGACATGCAATCTAGGGTTCTTAACTTTTAATTCCTAGGTAAACTATAATAAAAATCATAATTTGAAAACAAATTTAACTTCATACGTGTCAAAAAAACTCGAGTTGCCAATTACACTTTGTTTGAGTATTAACAAACGGTTAATTTTAGGGCACCCGATTCTTAAATTGACCACTTTCGATTAAGGCTTATTCTCTGGCCTTTTTCAAAACCTTATTTTTTTAAGTCATATTATGTTTTTATTTCCAAGGCATTCCAATTTTGCTGAAATGCGAGTGATTAGCACCTTTCAACTGAACGATTAGTTTTTCTATCATTTTCCTGGCGGAAATACAATTTTGAATCAACTCAGCTCATCCATACCTAGTTTTACAGTAAAAGATTTGCGCTCTTGCTTACGAACACTTTATAGCGACGGACGATAAAAAACGTATTTAGCAGCAAGTATACCGTCCGTGGCGCCAATTATTGCCTCGGTACCATTTCCGTCCACGTTTGTTTAATTTGCTTTTCACTCCGGAATTCAGTAATCCACAACAGTTACATTATGAGGGAAACCTTCCCTCCTAACCCCCCACCCCTAAACCACCTTAACCCAACCCCCAACTTAACAGTTTTTCTCAAAATTCCTTGTTCAGTTGTTTATAACTGGACGCCATCAAAAGGCAACTCAGTTTTCGCTCTAAAAGCGTCATATTTGGGGTCAGCTCAAGCTACATTACCAATGGACTATGCGCAAGCATTGTTACTTCAGTGGCAGTTTTTCGAAAGCCTATTAACTTTAACCTATTGTTTGTCATGGTATTTAACCCTAAGGCTCTTTTGAGCAACTCGGCTCAGATCTCTACGACTGCGCGCGCGGAACTTTATCAAAGCATCACGTGTTTCTGCCGGGTGGGTAGGCTCGAGTGTCGAGCAAACGGTGCTTTTCGCACCCTCATAATCAACGAAAACACCTCAATGCACTATCATTTATTTTCAAATGTGATTTAAGTGAATATGAAACTCAACGATACCCTTGCCTTAACTTAAACAACAAGCTAGCAAGGCCTATTTCTATAGAAGGCCTGTCACGTTTCTGAGGTCGGACTAAATTTGGTCATTAAGTCCGAAGCTTTACGAAAAGCAAAGAAACTATTTATTACTGAGTTGTTGTTACTGTCTATAGTAATGCTGTTCAGATATGCAAAATCGGTCGAGGTAAGTTTCGACACAGCCAATAGAATAGTTCAGGGTCCTAGGAGAACACAAGAAATCACATATAAATACTTTTAATCTAGGAATGGCTAAGCGATCTGTTATAACTGGTAGGAATAGAACTGTTGGCAACATTACGGGCAAACCAAACTTGCTAATTTTTCTAATTCCTTCTGGGACTAAAAAAGTATGGTCTTAGATAGCTTACCCAAATCGTTACACATATAGATCTTTTTTTTCGAACAAACTCAACTTAAAACAGTTTCAAAACCCCGAAACTTCCATTTCTGACTTCCATCTAAAGCAGTAAACTCACAAAACAGGTTCGGGAGACTTTTCAGTAATTTCCACACCGTGCTTGTCTCTACACCAGGACATTGACCCTGGACGAAGAAACAAATCTCGTTGGGTGTGGCTCCCGTGTGGCACACATGCAGGTATGAACATAACATTCCAACCAGTGCCAGCTCTCCGCTTGAGAGCCGTATGACAATTCGTTCAGCATCTGCAGATGTTGGTGCAGTGCTCGTTTCCAGTCCATCCACACTAGGTTCTTCCTGCTCAACACTCATCTTGTCCTCGTTCTCGGTTGCGGTTGAGCTGACAGGAAGAAGGTCGGGTGTTTTCTCAGTCTCTTTTTCAGAAACATCCTGAACTTCATCCTTTGTGTCACTGTAAGTAAAATTCATAAAACTCAAATTATTTGTTTATCAAATAGTTAACAAGCAATTGGCTAATGAAGCACTTAATCCAGAATCATCAAAATCCACCTTCTCCAAGGAAGCCTGAAGTTAAAGAAAATCATCCACAGGGAGTACAATGATGATACACTAACATCAAAATTCATTCTCCCCATTTGATGTCTGGGGATACATCAAATCATCCACAGGGAATACATCAATCATCCGCCATCATCAAAATCAATCCTAACCACGGATGCTAAAGTTAAAGAAAGTCATCCATAAGGTATACAATGATCATATAGTAAATTCAAAATCCATTCTAATCTTGGATGCCTGAGGCTGGAGAAAATCATCCAAAGGGACTGACGTTCATTTATCATCATCAAAATCCATCCTAAAGCTTGAGGAAACCATCCAATGGGACTGACCGATCATTCACCATATCAAAATCCATCCTAACTATTGATGACTGATGCTACAGAAAATCATCCACCTGGGATACGCCGATTATCCTTTAACGCCGAAATTCATCCTCCCCATGAGATGTCCGAGGATACAGAAAATCATCCACAGGGAATACACCGATCATCCACCATCATCAAAACCCATCATACCAATGGATGCCTATGGTTACAGAGAATCATCCTGAGGCAATACACCGATCATCCACTAACATCAAAATTTATCCTACCCTTGGATAACTGAAGCTACAGATTGATCAATTGACAGGCTGGCCAATTGATTAATTGGACTGGCTAATTGATAGTGGCAAACTTGTCACACATACCTGGATTGCTGAGCCAGGGAACCCTGGGTATTCTCAGGATTCCCTTTTTTCTCGTCTTCTTCCTCCTCTTTCAACTCCTTTGCTTTAGCAGGAGTGGCCTTCTTCACTCTCCTTCCTCCTCGGGGACCCCTTCTTTTCCGTTTCTCTTTCACGCCCGCTTCATCATTAGTTTTCTCTTCCTCTACACCCTTCTTGTCCCCAGTAGTCTCTGGAGCACCAACCGCTTCTTCATCTTTCTCTTTCTCATCTGATTCCTTTTCTGCCTCCCCATTTTTTTGTTCGCCTTCATCTGAATCTTTCAAGGGTTTCTTTCCGACAATTGCCTCTTCGTTTGCACTGGGTTGACTGTCGTCATCTTTCATAGTCATTTCTTGACCATCTTCTGATCCAGAAGTACTTTTCTTGTCGTCAGTTACGATGACTTCCACAGAAGGTATTGGCTTCTACAAAGATACAAAACTTGCTAGTGCATGCAATTTGACCAACTGCAAATTGACTGTGTAACAACAGACCATGATCTCTACATGTAATGATGTAGTACTGAAAAAACTAGCCGATGAAGCTACGTTTGTTTGGAACAGAACAAATCAGTAATTTACAAAACGATAATACTGAAGTGGTTTGTTTATAAGATAAAATGCGATAAAATGATGAAAAAGTCTCTGGGTCAATGCATCAAATTACAAAGGAAGAACTTGAAAAACCGATGCCTGGTTAGCCCACTGACAAGGCACTAGTTTTCTGTTCGAATCCAAGTCTGACCAACTCTCAAGGTCTTACAACAACTGAGGAGAAGGTGTAACCTTTTCTCTAAGACTTTCGCACCATCACTTTATTTTATACTTTTATAATGAACTGCATATCGCAAGTTATCTTTTTAAAAAATGATTATCAGATTCTAAAACAAACCTTTTCTCAGAAAAACAGGTTATTCTCTTAAGTTTGAATTGAGATATATTTTGGTTAATGAACGTGTAAGGACGGAAAATCATCTAATTTTTTATCATTAGCATCCAGTTTGACTTCATGACCTGAGGTGACGAATGAACAAATTCTATTTTGGCTCTGCGTCTATGTGAATACCTTGAGCTCTTTGATGTGAACATTGGTCAGGTACTGCTGCAGTCCATGAAGTGCTTGGCTCAACTGGGCAATCTGAAACAAGAAGTTCTAATAACTTATTTCATATACTTTTTATGAAGTAAAAGAATTTCACGTTTCATCTCGAAAAAAATTTGTGGATGGCCAAGATTTATACTAGAGAGATTAAGCATGACGTATTTTTAGCCCGCAAACAGCGGAGAGGTCACGTGACATGTTTTTTTTCGAGCGCTTGCCGTGCGCCGTTTATGTTTTTTTAAGCTGAGTAAGATTAGAGACTAGTCTCCAGGCTCACGCCCTTGTACGTGGAGCCCAACCAAGAATATCGAGGTCGGGTCAGACAGCGAGCTGACGTTTTGCGATTTGTGTGGTGCTCGATCTCTCCTATGAAGAGAACTTTTTAAGAGAAAAAAGATTCGAGACTTACACTCTGATCCCTTTGCTGAATTTCAGTTTTGTAGCGCTGTTTGAAAAGTTCTGTTTCGTTCTTGTATCCTTCTACCTGCCACATCATCTGTGCATTCTTTTCAGCCAACATCTTTAAAGCAGACACTTGCATTCTTAGCTTCTCGTTCTCATTCTCTATGCTGCCTTCAGTAGTATGGGAATCTGTTCCAGAAATCAACACTTCATATTAGACGAACTTAAAGACCCTGGAACGCTACCCTACAATGTATCTGTTCTTCTGGTTACTTCAAGTCCACTAAACTCTAGTACTGAAGAATGTTGGTCTAGCTATTTTAAAGTTCTTCATGTCGAAGTTTTTAGATGAAGTTTTTTGACATAGGAAACACTGCTCATCTAACTAGTACCTTAAACGTAACAATCACTGCTAGTTTACAGGTGAAAAAAAAACTTCAAGAGCCAATAAACCATAATTATCTAAAGTGTATTGACAAGTAACTGATTGTGTTTGACTGACATCATGTACACCTGATACTTAAAATAATATTTCAGAAGCGATGCTGTTAAAAGTTATTTACTGAGTCCACATCTATACAGATAATAATACTAACTATCTAACTCTAATATCACGTTGCAAGCTTCCATATGGAATCATTTCAGGAGTAGGATAATTACGACCAACAGAGAATATAAATTTAGTTAAAGAGAAATTGCTCAGGGGGGATATTCCTCGCAGAGGATAGTTCTGTTGAAGTCTAAGATTTGCAATCATGTTAAAAGGTTTGTATATTACCATGACTGTCAGAGGGTCGCCTTCAAAGTCATACTTACACATATCATAGAGTTAATACAGTTAAACTTGGACCTTGTTTAGAGTTTAACTGAGACTCAAATGCGAATAATGACTTTTCTAACAGTTGCATTTTTCTTTAGGATCTTATAAATCAACAATTGCTAAGCTAAATAATCCTTTACCACTACATATTCAAGAAAGATCCTTTTAAAAGCCCAGTGCCATATGGCAAGCACCTTTCCTAATGTTAAGTAGGTGGTAGTCATTCACACAATCTGGAAAGGGTACTAACCTATGAAGCTGGCACTCATTTAGCTCGCAGCTGAGATGACTGGAACAAGTGAGGTAAATAGTCTTGTTCACGAGTTTTTCAGCAATGTAGTCTTGATAGAGTCCAGACTCAAGACTCTTGGCTTACAGATCACATACTTTAACCATTTTGAACAGTAGCATCAAAGTTTTCACTGCCACCAAAATGGCTCCTATCTACGTATGTGTAAATCCATTACAGGCTATACAGTGTCCTTAAGGCCTTTCTACCTCTGCACTGAAGCGAACTCTGTACCTGAGTCAAGTCGTGCCCTTTTAGCTTCAGATGCTGTCGTGGACCTCGGCCGGGTTTCCACCTGAGAATGTGTTGAAGCAACCTCACCTGGTAGTGATGGATCTGTAGCAGCAACCTCACCTGCATCCTCGTCGTCAAGTTCCATACCTACCTCTTCGCGATTCTGAATTTGCATTTCTTCACTCTTTTTTATTTCCTG
This sequence comes from Hydrozoanthus tunicans, assembly GCA_026413305.1. Classification (NCBI taxonomy): domain Eukaryota; kingdom Metazoa; phylum Cnidaria; class Anthozoa; order Zoantharia; family Hydrozoanthidae; genus Hydrozoanthus; species Hydrozoanthus tunicans. Next base: position 5,959 of record JAOBAT010092593.1, on the reverse strand, counting down.
AGAATAGGTCGACAAGCACAATGGTTTAGTGGTCTCTGCTTTCTTTGATCATTACCTACCATGGTCAATACCTTCAATCAGTACCTCTTGCAGCCTTAAACACATTATGGCTGGAAGGTGTTTTGTGACTATAAGGTCTACTACGTTATTCTACTGACTGCCAAAGTAAATATCTAAAAGCTAATAATAGGTAACAAAATGCCCTATTAACCTTGCTTCTAAGTCCCAACTGTAAGATACAGCCCGATACTTTTTCATCTTGGCCCTCGTGCTGTGCACTGGGACCATAGGAATGGCAGAAACTTCGGTCTGTAACTTACTCCACAGACATCACACTTGATAATCAATTTTCATAAAAGGATATGATAATCGAGCTACCCGCAATAGCATTAAACCACGAAAGGACTGAGAGATGTTTAAATGATCTTCTTACCTATAGGCCTAACCTTCACAACTCAGTGTAAATAAACAAGAATGGCGACATACAAACTTACCAAATGATACAAACCAGTGATTAGAACTACAACATAACTTACCAACTCTGCTAAACACCAAACGAGACATGTTCAACTCTAGTGTTAACAAACTACTGTTTCTTCCTCTTCCTCTATCAAATAGAGGGTAATAAGAGCAACTGTATCCATCTTTTGGCTATCGATTGGTAGAATAACAGTACTTGCACCAAGAACTTACTTTGGTATTTCTATACAATAGTTTTCTATAACTAACAACACATGTTCAACATGAGTGATAACAAATTACTCAAATGTTTTAGTTTCTTCCTTAAATGTACTTCTTCCTCTTCCTCTATCAATTAGAGGGTAACCAGAGCAACTGTATCCATCTTTTGGCTATCCATTGGTAGAATAGAAGTACTTGCACCAAGAAATTACTTTGATGTTTCTACACAATAGATTTCCGCGACTTGCATAGGATAAATTACCTGAATGTACCATCCTTTCTGCTTTAAATTCTATAATCACTACACTCTGTTATTACAGTAAATAGCCACTCTCTTGCAACACAAACTTGCCATGGGGTAAATATCAGTCAACTCATCACATGGAGCCTAACAATGGTTCATCTAACAACTATTATGATTGGTACAACAGCTCTATGCAAAGACATTACAATACAATCTTTGGATAGATCATAGCACAATAAGTCATCGCTGGTTCATCTGCGAATGAGAAAGAAGCTATACTGTACTTCCTTTAACCTTATGACCCCACCTAGAGATGGGTTTACAGTACTTTACTGCAGACTGGAGTGAATCTCAAAGCCTGGTGGAACTTTTATTATGTAAACAAACTGTCAGACACAACTATAAATATGCATTTTTTCTGTGTGATTATTATTCAGGAAATACTTGTTTTCTATTAAAAGCACTTCTAAGTTGTAATTGAACAGTTGAAAAATTGTTAAAAATGCATCTGGATTGTATGACTGGGTTTGCTATGGCATAAGTTGGTTATTTAGGTACCTCTTCAACCTGTTCACGCCACTGGGTGATCAGCTTTCTCTGGGCTTTTGTAAAATGATCCCAGGACCTCTTCTTGACAGCAGCTTCAAATACTCTTGCAACAACAGAACCTAGATTATGGTAGACAGTAATGCAAGCAAAACGTTCGTGGGATCTGGTTGGAGATGGAAATGTCTTTGGTGTTGCACATACAAGAAGAGATGTCCGGCCATATTCCACAAGCATTGTGCATGCCTTCTTGTTTATTTCTTTCAAGGAGAATTTGAGCCTGTTTGTCAGCTATGTTATGCTAAGGAATCCCAACAAGGCCAAAACAGCTGTCCATTCAAAGATTAATTAAGGTGTTGCTACAGTTATATAGATCAAGGATGAAAGAAAGAAATAATTAATTAAATAACATCTACTGGGGATACTCTCAGGATAGTAAAATATTTAGTTACAGTCTACTGGGATTAATATAAAAAAGTAAAACTGAATAAAAGAACTCTGAATCAGAACTAATGTACCTATTACTGATCAATTTGCAAGGTTTGAAATTTCTTCCCCAATGGAATTTCATTTCTCAATGTCAAAGACTAAAAAGGATCTCTAAGAAATGTGGGAACGCTGTGTCTACTGGACTGATCTTTATCTACTGACAACATAGAGTAAATACTTACACTGGCTTCGAATACTGCTGGCTCGTTGAAGCTGTTCCAGATGCTGTCTCTCCACAATCTCCTGATGTTCTTGCTTTTCTTTCACCAGTCGTTTGATGTGTGTGTGGGTGGAGTGTAAGAATGCATAAAACATGTTCACATGTCTGCGGTTACACTCCCCTCGATCAAACCATTGTGCTACTGTATTCAAGGTCTCTTCAAAATCAACATGTTTCTTTATCTTCTCTAGCACTTCTGCTGCTGACCTTTCAGAATACACCAGTGGAGCATCTTCAATGGCATTGAGTTTATCAATCTCTTCTTGTTTCCGATGTCGCTCTTCTCTTGCCTTCTGTCTCTCCTCAGCTTCAAATTCTCTTTTGTCTTCATGGGAGTCAGCATAGTCAACGTTAATTCGTCCAACTTTGCTGTCATCAGATCCATCTCCAATGATGACTCTGTAGCTGGCGAACATTAACGCTTGATCCACAGACTCTCTGTTAACGAACCTGATGTGTGCAAATCGTTTCCCAGTCTTACTTTTTGTTTGGCTTATTCTTATCGACTCAATAGAACCACAAACATAGAAGATCTCGTTTAAAATCTCTTTAGTCATTGCATCAGGTAACCATCCAATAAACACAGTACGACAACCTGGAGGCTTCTCTCTTTTCTGCGGCATTTTGTATTGAGGTGGAGGAGGTTCAAGTACACAGCTTGGTCGTTCAAATGCCGAGAGTCTTAGCCCTCCTGGCTGGGAAGCATCAGGATTGGCATAATAAGCTGCTTCAGCTTGTTGGTTTGCAAGATCCCACTCTTCTTGACGATGCATTTGTTGTTGAAACTGCCGCTGTTGCATCTGTTGTGTCAACAACTGTTGATTCTGCTGAAGCTGGGCTTGCAGCTGCAGTTGAAGCTGCTGCAAACTATCCATGTTTTGGTGATGTAGTTGCTGTGAAAGAACTGTCTCAGGCCTCTGCTGTGATCCTCCAAACTCTAAATTTCCTTCCATTTCTCTTTGCTGAAGGCTTAGATCTTTTGATCTTCTGTCATCAGAAAACCCAGGAGTGTCCAGCCTTCTGTCTGAATCATGTGTCCCTCTGTAATCATCTCTTTCTCTTCTCCCATTGCCAACTCTCTCCAGCAAGCCACCAAAAAATGCACGATTATTTTCTCCCCTTTCATAAGCACTGGATCTATAAAAACAGAACAATAATCAGACAACTTGATTTCAGCATCACTGACATAATGAAGGGCAAGCAATGAGATCTGCCAATCTTAATATTTGAAATGAATTTGAAAGATAGTTTGTCCTGAAAGGTTATCTGTTTCCTTGTTCTTGAAAAGTAAATTTGTCAATGTTTCAACACTGGTGTGTTTAAACAATGCCTGACAATTTTGGATTATAAGAAATGTATAAAAATGTAGTCATCTATAACTACCTGCTATTTCCCTCAGTGGATCTTTCTCTTGATCTTTCCCTGGAATTAAAATCATCCTGGAAATTTCTTTGTCGATCCCTACCCCGTTCCTCCCAAGATCTGAGGTCATCATTACTATCCCATGATCTGTCTCTCGAGTTCTCTGTATCTGTAACAAAATCATCAGTTACCATACAGTATACATATCAAGCAGCCACATACAAATCTAAGCAATACTTGCTCAAAGGTTTATATCATTCTCCAACTTTTTTTTACATTTCAGGGCTTAATCAGGCATGCATCAAACAAATTGTTTGGACGAACATGACTTTGTTGGACATAATCATGGGTTTGACCACACCAATTTAATCAATCTCAACTGGTTGCAATTGTTCTAAAGAATCAAAAGGGTGGCCTGTATCATTATACTCCAGTTTTTTTTCGCTCTTGCTGGCACCAGATGCAATGTGGTTATTCTCTGCATAGTAGCGTGTGCAAAGAGCACTCTACACACAGCAGTACCCAATTTGCAGTCATGACTGACAAACGGAAACTTTGTAACTAAGCTTTTAACCAAAAGTCTGTCTTAGTAATTTAATGTCACCAACTCTCTTAGAATTTCTTTTCATGACAATTATCAAGCGCATTTTTCATCATTCTAGTTATCAAGAAAGAAACCTTCAATAAATGAAGAATTTGCAACCTCGTTAAATAACATCATTTCAGCTGCCCAAACTCGTTTTAGGTCTTCTCCGTAATTTAGAAGTTCTGTAACAGCACACGCCAATCCTCAATGGAATTTTTCATTAGGAGTTTTTGTTTACCATTTGTACAAACCATTGACCAACTGGTTTTACCATGTAAATGGTAAACAACCAAGGTTAAAGCAAACCTCTATCACTTTGCAATGGTCTCCCATTTCCAAGTTACACAAATAAATTTATGAACTAACTCTACTTGACATACCAATTTGGGCTGAAACTTTAATCAAAATATTACTAGAGTGAGGTGGTTAAAACAAACCTCTATCATTTTGCATGGGTCCATCATTTCCAAAGTTGCCCATCGAGGGGCCCAAGCCACCAGCAATGGCCATAGCTGGGTTCAAAGGAAGGCTCTGTGAGTTACCAACAAGAACACGTTGGAGGATAGCAGCTGTGTTCCCAAGAGCATTTCTCAAAGAAGCATAAGAAAACTGTGGATTGCCCTCCATTGTGTGTGATGTGGGAAAACCTTCCATATGAAATGGAAATGCATTTAATGTTACATGATAAAAGAGATAAAATCTATAAAAAAGTTTTATGGTTTCATGTGTTAAAAATTATAAAATATACATTAATGTTTCAACTTTCATCATTCAGATGAAGCCTTCCACAAGAGAAGGCGAAACATAAGAGTATATTTTATAAGTTTTAACATGTGAAAACCATATAAGTTTTTTATATATGTTATCTTATTCATGTTTTATCCATGTGAAAGCCTTCTTTCATCCTTTTGGAAACTTTGAACAGCTGTGTTTTTTCTGAAACTACACAAATAGACCTTAAAGTATAAAGTTTTAAATTTCGGTTGCACATAAACTTTAATTATATAGCTCATTAAAATAATAATAAAAAAATATTGTTTATGGTAGATGGCCAGGGATTATACAGATTATTCTTTGGTATTCTGCCTAATACAATGATAAGCTGGCCAGGGCTATTTGATCAGTAGAAAAACTAGAACCACTAATAATCCAATGATAGGAGAAATATTTAACCTTTATGATCCCTCAAAAAAATAGTTTATATCGTGAAATACTCAATTTATGCTAGCCTTCATCAGGAACCATGGTAATTTTTTTCATTTTTTAAAAATTTTTCTTATGGATGAACTAGCATAAAAGCAAATCTCATGCTATAGTTCAGAGGTTCTGACCCCTCAACAACCATTGCTCTATACACCTTTTTCTGGGAATGGTGAATTGGATACCAGAGGGCATATCATAAATGCTTTTAATACTATACACCACAAAATTTCTCGATTCTAATTGGTTTAGGGCAGTGTTGTTTTTCGTAAACGCAGTGCAAAAAGAGTTAATTCAGTGCAATTTACTCTACAACCACAGCTATGACTAGAACCTCAACTACAATGTGACTATTACCTCAACCAGGACTATGACTATTATGGCTTTAATTTCAACTACGGTGATTTGGAACAAGACTACAACAACTGCAATGACTAAGACTATTAAGACTGCTTATGTGTTTTTCAAAAAGTTCAAATTGCATTCACCTTACGGGCTTGTGTAATTTTGATACTTTTTGAAAAGCCCACTCATGCAAATTATTTCCAAACTGAACTTGAAGTCATGTGATTACTTATACTAATAACCCCCTCTGTAATAAGCACCCCCCCCTGCCAAGAGCTTCAAGTTT
>JAOBAT010092582.1:0-17289 GCA_026413305.1 Hydrozoanthus tunicans | reverse complement strand
TCCCCCAATAGTTTTTTTTCTTCAGTCAGGTTAAGTCTGTGTTGTATTTCCATTGTTTCTGCCAAGGCTCAAACTAACCCTGACAACGCTTTATTTTCAAGTTCTTCATAAGGAAATGGCTTGAAATTTCTGAAGTTTGATTCAGTTTTGAGTGACGGGAAACTAGTCAAGTAGAATCTGAAACAAGGTTTTTATTTTCTTGTTATCTGGAAGAGTTGCTTTATGAAATGAGATATTGTCCAGTTTCCCATCCGAATTTTGCTCACTTTCGTTTTCATGGTTGAACTAGTTCCAAACAAAGCCAAACAAATTATACATAAAAAGAAAGTCTAAAAGCAAAGCTTAGTTTAGCAGGTTATTAGTCTTGTATGTGGAATATTTCATCCTTTAGATGTTTTCTTTTGTCTGCCTTTTCCAGGAGGTGTTGAGAAGCCCTGCCCAGTTTTGCCGTCCCCGAGTGGCGTCGAGTGAGACTCCCCTCCGCCTCTGTTGCGGCCTGTTGCTGAAGTCTTTCTCATCGTTCGTTTCATCTTTGACATTGTGCCCCACAGAGATTCCTTAGTTTTGCCAGATTTTGGAACAGTTTCCTGGCTTGTCTTCGATAGCACCTCAAGTCGAGCTATGTTACAAGATATAGTTAGCAACAGTGACTCAAAACAATATTGTCTTGGGATCGTTTTAAGCAAAGTATGTGTACAAAACTGATGGTTTCGATATTTCTACAAAAGCTGTGTGTTAAACCAAATTAAGTGTGGTTTAAGTTTCATTTGGTTCCGCTTCAAGAATATTTTATATCAATCTTTTAGTTTTTGGCCAACCTGATATATTTTTATATTATGCTTCCCTAACTCAGCATTATTTTAGACATTGTTTTTGAAGTCGACTTCAAATCGTGTAACTGATAAGAAATTTAGTGATGAAACAATCATGAAACCCCAAAAGGCAATAATAAGACTCTCAACAATAAATAACACTAATATCATTGACGTCAGATGCCATACGGCGTGCTCAACACAGTACTTTCTCAAAGAAAATGTTCCCAGTTTCATTAACGAAAGACCAGTGGCCAGCAATTCTGAGCAGTCCCGATTTAAAACCATTGGACTATTCTATATGGGGTTCACCAAAAAGTCCGCCAATATCCCACATGTCCAATCGTTGCGTAACGCGATTGCATGTGGATGAAAGTCCTTACCGCAGCGACAAATTGCAATAACCATGACAAATGGCCAAGAAGGCTTGAATCTTGTGTACAGCAGAGCGGAGGACACATTGACCATGTTCTGTTGTTAACTAAATTTGTTTTTGTTTTGTTTTGTTCTATTTAAACTCTTTTTTTTTGTTTCACGTTTGTTTTGATTGTTTGCTGTTCGTTACACCCGTATTTTTGAATGCGTGTTTTTGAATTTGGTTTACTCAGAGAAAAAAAGCAGTTATTGGTTTAGTGATATTTCTACAAAAGATGTAAATTAGACCAAATTTGAAGTGGTTCAAGTTTTATCAGTTCCTGCTTTGGTTAATATTTTAGAACATTTTTTCAATTTTGGTAGTTACTTTTTTTTTTGGCCCACACGATATACAATACCTGGCACTGTAACTCAAATTGCAAGACATAAACTGAGCCTCATGTATTCAGCGGTCGCTGTGGCAGACCATGCGTAAGTTAAGATCGAGCTCTGAACCAGGCCCTTTTGCAAACATTTCTTTCGCTTTACTTTTAGTTCCTACCCAACTCGATCAGCCAGCGGAGTCAGCATCAAGTCACACAGGGAGTTACGCAAGTTTTTCTGTTGTGAGAGGCCACGTGCTAACAAAAGATAATCTTTTGCAAAAAAAAAGGTGAAAGACGTTAGTCACTAGTCACTCACTTCAGACTCGACCTGATCCGTTCATTTGTAGGCTTTTTCGCACAATTATTCCGCTAATTTCTTGTTGTAGTTATCAAAAAAAGGACTTGACGAGTGGCCTCAACCTATGTTTTTTCTTCAAATTAAAACTGCAAGACAATAGAATTCGATAAATCGAAAAAGAGAAAACGCTTTTAGTTTTAAGGGGCCAGGAAGGGCTTTTAGTTCAGAGCTAAGATTGGAAAAGTATTGCCGAAACTACACTTTGAAGTCGTGCCAAAAAGTCGTGAAAAAAATTTGAAGTCGCGCCGAATAATACGGGTCTTTTTTTAAAATAGAATCAAAGTCGTGAAAGGAAAAAGGAAGAGGATAAACAATAAGTGGCCCTATAACAGGGCTCTGTACAAAGGACATACAAGCATACAGAAAAATGCGACAGCCATTACAATTTGAAAAACCTTACCTAGTAACTTTGGGTTTGATTTTTCCAATCCGTTCAACATGGAAGTGTAGGTAGTTGGTTGGTCTTCCTGACTTCCTGCGAGAATTGAATGATCAGCATTGTCATCAAGCATCTATACAGCTTATGTCGAACAAGTTAGTGATATTCATTCTTACTTATACATTCAGTTTATACATTTTTTCACCGCAAAACTTTTCCCCTCGGGAATTACGTAAGTAGGCTTAACTTGCAAGCATATGCAAATTTCAGGCATTGATAATGACCACCGTGTCAAAAGCGTTTTAGAAAAAACCTTTTAAAAAAGTTTGGCCTTTCAATTTTTTAAGCATTTTATAAGCAAAGCAATTATGACAAGTTAGTGATAGATGATAAAGTGTTACAAGTCAAATCTTGAATGTAAACCGAAAAGCGAAGAAACAACCTTTATAGCTCAATGTTTGAACATCAAACACGCTTTTTTGCATAACCCAGACCCTGCTAATTTTTTTAAACTCGAAGTCATAAAATTACAAACTTGAGAATTTGTTGAACAATTGGCATTTTCAGATAAGAATCTACTTGTAAAGACCGAGAAAATGAATGGTCACTTCATAGGTTTTCGAGCAGTGATTCCACAAGTTAGAACCGGCCGCGGTGTTTAGTTTAATGTACGTGAAACCCTTCTTGCACGATAAGGGGTTAATAGCTGGAGTGTTTTCCAGTTTCTCGCTTTAACTTTAAGTTTTAACTAAAAGTAGAAGGTCTTAGTTTAAGTTTCAGATACCTCTACTCGGTTTAAAAGTATTTTAACTCACTTTCTATTCTTATTAGCACAAAAACCTCTCTCCCTTTGAGAAATTTGTGTGCGTATTGAGTTGGGAATTCGGGTAAATTTTTAAGCTCTCCATCCTCATCTGATAGGTCGAGCACGGCTGTGGAATAAGCAGTTTTTAATCAGAAACAATAATTATGGCTTATACTAAGACTGGAAGAAGTCTGATCATAAAAGACGGATTAAGCCAAACAGCTATGATTAGTAGTATAAGTTCAGGTAAAGGTTCTTTTGTTATTATACCTTGCTATAAAACCAGTCAGTTTATGAATTGTTTAACCACAAACCCCTTGACAGTGAGCCTTTCAATGACTTCAGACCTGCATGTTCAAAGCTGCAATAAACGTTTTACTGCCATGTTCAGTTTTTCTATGTCAGTCCTATACAGGAAAATGCTAAGCTCTTTACAAATATTTTACACTACCTAAATTCTTATTTTAGTTACGAGTTTTTGCTTCTATCACCGCTAAATGAAATACCAATGGCAAATGAAGTACCACCCTAAATGAAATAAATGATTCACCCTAAATGAGATATAATGTCTTATTTCGTTTAGGGTTGGTAATTCATTAAGCGTTGTTGTTTTATTTAGCGGTGACACGTCGCTTACAATGATTACACATACCATTACTTTTATGGTTGTTTCAAGTAAAACGCGCGCGCGAGCTAGATGCTACGAATAATGGCGCATAGAGTGGTTCACTTAAACCGTGCAAGCAGAAGCGATTATAAAGGCTTACAAAGAAACGAGATGATATCAGGAAGGTTAGGGTAAACAGCTCTATTAAGAAAAATACATAAGCGTAATTACCATAGATTCGTTAAGCAAACGACGAGTTTACTTGTTCTTGATCTACTGAGTTTGTATAAAGTATATCACTGAAACTTTGATGTCGACAGAGAGATTTCTCATTTAGGCAATGCAGGTTTTACGCTGTGGTTTCGGGGCTAGAAACTTTCTCTTGCAGCGAAATTTAGTAAGTAATTGTTGTTAGCTTATTCCGTACATTTGCCTGCACAAAGTCATTGTTTACTTTAAGTGGTTGATGCAAAATAAATAAATATCAACAGGTTGTGTTGACCTTAACGACTTGAAGTTGTAAAGAGTAAGTTTATCGTTCCCTCTCAAGCCATGGAGAATATGTAAGAAAAAGTTTGTTTACAAACCTCCACGCTGACATCTACAACGGCGCCTTATGTTGTCAAGAAGATTCTGAGTTACGCAATTTGGATTGAACAATTCCTCTTCGTTATCTGCAATAAATTGTTAGATAGCGTTGCCTTGTTGTATATGATATCGATCCCAAAGTAGCTCAATTAAATTCATGACTTACCACCAAATTTAACTGTTATGAAGGCCATTACCACAACGTGAACAAATTATTGTTTGCCACCAAATCAATATGCAAACCAAATTAATAATAATTTCCAAAAGGGTAAACCGACAAAGGATTTAAAACAAACTCCTGTATCGCTTTAACAAAGGATTTTACAAATCACTGCACACGCAAATCTAAAGTAAAAAACAAAACTCCTTGCAAAATCTCATTTCGAACAGAGCAAGACAATGTCGTCAGTGAGATGCGTTTCATGCAAACATGGTAGGACTGAAAGGACTTTACATGGCTAAACTCTGGTCAGTCCTAACTTCCTTGTTGGTCTGTACCAGGTGTTTCTGTAGTGCAAATAGGTTTCGTCAGTTTTACAAGAATAACTTTATGCGAACGAGGTTTGGATTGGCCAAATTTAAGAACAATTTAAGAACAAGCCGAGTCTCGGGCTGGATAGTGGATTTTCTTGACTTTACTGAGCTTCGATATTTAACTGATCAAGATGAGAATGAATGAGAATTAGCTGTTTCAGTAGTTTATCATCACTGGAAATCAGCTCGAGAAAATGATCTCGTTTTCCAATACGTGTATCGCAATACCTTAAGCTTAGTTTTTCTTCGATTTAAACGTAACACACAGAGAAATAACAATTCACGGACAACTTGAGGCTCAAAATGCAGAAGAATTAAGAACAATGAGCCTCGGCCAAAGTTATTGGTCCTTATAACAAAAGCCGTGCTTCGATTTTCCTCACCGTGTTTATATGATCTAAGATGTTGAATTTTTCCGTTATCCCTGAATACGCTTTGTGACATATAGAATGAAGGAAATCGTCTCAAGTTTGAGTGATCAGAAAAAATTCTGAGTCACTGACGGGAATCGAACCCGCAACCCATTGATTACCGGTCAGATGCTCTACCCACTGAGCTACAGAGACTCACATGAGGAGCTGAGTTACAGGATAAGTTCGATCTTGTCTTTTCTCCGTTGAACACACGTCTTGTATCTGCTAGCTCAATATGCCCAACAATGTTTGCAAAACTTGTACGCTTTGTGACTGCATGACCTTTTTTAGTTTTGAAAGTGTCTCAAACATTAAATAGCTAGGCTAATCTAGGCGGGTTCCTTACGAAAAGAAGATAAAAGAAACCGTGGTTACAATATATCAAATGGAAATTAGTTTTCTGATGTAACTATTCAAATGACTACATTAGTATTTATTTGGGTTTGCCACGGAAGAGGTTAGAACAAGGCTTCAGAATTGGTAAAAATTGTAAGATACAAACCAATTAATTTTGTATCAGTATTATGAACTAGGTATAGAACCCAACACCCCCTACTACATACATGTCGAAAGTGCAGTTTATTACTGAGTTCAGTAACGTTCGGCGACTGAGCCAGGGCTGTTTTGAGCTTTTTAGCAATTTTTTGAGCAAATATTTTTTTTAGAAATGGTTCTTATACCCTGATATGTCCAAATAAAAAAGCGATTAGAAACGTTTAAACTTTTATATACATCTTAAACTTTGTTCAAGGGTTAGAAAAAATCATTAAATTTGTTTGACCGAATTTTCTCCCAATGTTATTGTTCTTTGCTTGTTCTTAAGTTGTGGACAATGTCAGCCTGCATAGATGATCGATTAAGTTTGTGCTTTAATGTAAGACGGCTAATGCACAGTGACTTTTTAAAACTTTTAATCTTATTCTCTCACAGAGTAGTCCAAGATTTAGTAAATAGCTTAGCTTTGTGTCATATTTACTGTCGAGGTCATAGTATATATAGATGTGTTATTATGCGCAACTTATGGTCTCACAAAAAAACTTTTAGTCAGGAATTCACGTTTGGAGTCAGTTTGTCGTCATGACAATAAAAATAAGTAACGATTCTGAAGAATGCCTGAGATACATAATCAGCCCAAATTTGGCTCAAATTCATCCAAAAGTTGTGGATTGCAGCAGATTTTAAAAGTTGAAAATTTTCCTGCCAATTATTGGTGATGTCATCAGTTGAAAGCAAATGTATTTATCCGGCAAGAACCAAAAAAGATATTGACATTTTTTCATTTCATTGGCACTTTAAACATTACACAGAGCTCGAACTCTCGTCTGTTCTGTTAAAGTCTCACAAGACATTACCCGTTGACCACTGCACACCCATCCCAGAGAGTTAATCATGGCTAGAGTAAAACACAGCAGATTGTCTAATGAAGCCATGCTAAAGTGAAACTAGGGTTCAAAAATAGTTCCAACTACAAGTATACGACAACGGTTTTGCGAATTCACTGGTCTTATCAATGTCAAAATCACCAAAACGTTTCTTGAGGGCCGTGTCGTTATAGCATCTGAAAGAACTCCATGCAACTGTTCTTTGTTATGAGCTGTGAGGGCGAAAGTAAAATCTTGAACTTTACATCTCCATCTGACATCTTTGGAATATTTGCTTGGACTCTGCATCTGTACAGTACGAACATTGTTTATAGTGCAACGAAGCACTCCTGCTGAGGGACAGTTGTCTCCCAGTGCAATGAATTCTTCATCTATGATCTGACTCGGGGCAAAAACCTCTTGAACGGTAGAATGTGCCCCAGGATCCAACAGAGAATAAAGATCTTCTTCTGTTAAACGGAGGTCAGGATTAATTCTGGGATGCTCCGTAACTAAGATGTCTTCATTCTTGTGTGGAAGACAACTGTTCGGGGGAGAATCATCAACTACCACAAATGAGAAATAGCATCCTATCTGCTTGAATTTATCTCTTGGCCATCCCACGCCAGATGTATTGGAGATCGGTCTCAAGAGCTTGGCCCTTGGCGCACACCACGTGAGCACACACTGTGTCTCTTGGCTTCTATCTCCAATGGCAACTACCACGCGGTCTTCCCGTCTACCACATACGTTGCTCTTGGCAGTGTTGAGGCCACTTGTACTTGGTGTTGTAGCCATTTTGTGGAGCTCTTGATACTGCGAGAACTTTCGCTGCAAACCGATAGAGAAATTGTGGCGTGTCAACATACGTAAATAGTTTGCTTGACGTTAATTACATAAATGTTAATCCTTTTTTACAGAAGGACTTAGAACTCTTTAGAGAAATAGAAAAACGTACGTGATAAGATCTAAAAATGTGCAGAATGAATCCCAAAATAATAACATCACCTGAACACGTGTTAGCGGTCACGTTGATAGTAAATTTGAACTGACTGGGTTTATGAGTCAAAGGAGATATACCGATATAATCTATGTGCTGGTTTTATTAAACTTATATTGTTTACACTATTTTCGGAAATGAAATTTAAAGTTTAAGTAGTTTTCATTTTTCGAAAAATCTAGAAAATAGTCGTCATTGTTAAACTTATCGATGCGGTTGAAAACAAAAAAATGTGATAAATATCAAAATGAACTTGTTGTTTCCAAAGAATGCAGTACTTTCTTTGTTGAGTGCATGTACAAGAAGTGTTTCAGAAGACAATTTCTTTACATAATAAAAAACTGCTCAAACTTTTAAATGTTATTTTCGAAAATAGATCTCACTAAGGACTCTTGGGCAAAAAAGGAAAATCAAAATTAATTCACAACTGACCACTGATTCTCGTTTCTTTCTGTCAGCTTCTCTATTAAAACCCTTTCAGCCCCAGCCAGTTTATCAATGTCTAACTTCTCCTTAGATATCTCATACAAGTCATTTTGTAATGAGAAAATGGAATTGATCAAATAAAGCAAACTACCGAAGACGGAAAGCAAAATTCTCCTAAACTGGTGACAGAAAAAGTTGGAGTTCAGCTTGGGAGAATTTAGCAATAAGCAAATTCGCCTAAATGGAGCTGACAGGGTTTGTTTCATGTTTTATACGAGGGAAGACGGTGCTTGTTGTACAATACAATTCGATAATTTAAAATACTTATTCTATTTCAACATTATATAACAACAGTTTTTATCAGAATTAAATAGCATTACTTACATTTTACTGAAAAAAGAAAAAGTACATAGTAAGGCAACAAGAACGGTCACAAATATATAGAAAAAATATAGATAGTAAGGCCAGAGTCACCATACGAGGCAGACCAGCTTATACAAAAAATACACAGATCGAACGAACCGTTCAGTTAAACAAGATGATTTACAACACATAGCTACAGCTCTTAAGGAAGTCGCACTAAAAATAATTAAGAGCAATTTTAGGTTGAATTCGCCAAAATAAAATAACACGACCGCTTTTGGTCGAGCAACGGGAAGAGTAGACAGCTTGAGCACTGTCTTCTGAAACAACAAAATTACACGTAACAAAGTGCCAGCGGGGTGAATCGTTAAATGTTGGCCGATTGTATCTCAACGACTCGCCACTAGCTCGAACCTAGCTCAAACGTTCAATTTTAACCGACTGATTACAGAAAGAGACTGCTCGTAGTTCTTTGGAAGCCGAATAAAAAAATTAAGGTGCGCGGCAGCAGAAACGAAGCAGCGAGAACAAACCATGTCTGATGCGACCGGACTGAGACCGGAAGCAAAAGTTGCTGGAAGTTCCACGAAGAACGAGACTGTTTCTTCGAAAGTTCACGATAGCTTCACAAACTGCCAATAGATTTTCAGGTTCCTTACATAGAATCAAGCGGCTTTGGGATTACTGTAGACTGCGGTCTCGGATCGATTGCGCGACTGGCAAAGAAATGTTCTACCTTTTGGATATACTGGAATTCATTAAGACTGATCTTGGCTGGGTTGTTCAAAGGTTACTCCGGGTTAAGCCAAAATTCAAGCAGGAATTTCTTCTCTAAGGAAAATTTAACGGTTCTTATGAAATATCATTTAGATATTCCACGAAAAAACTTTATAATTCCAAAGTTACAGCTCAAATCAGTCTCTGTAATTGTAAAGTTGGAAACAATAACGTACAGGGTTAGTGCTATGATCGGCTTTTGAATTAATAACTGGTTGCAACAAGAAAACAGGATGGTTTTCTCGATGAATGGTTTACATTCTACTTAATATCTACGTAAGATAATCAAGAAATCTAAAAAGACGCATTGTAAATACTTGCCACCTCTATTCGAGAATTTGAGTCACTCACCTTTTGATGATAGTAGGAACAGAACGTTTTGGCTGCTTCTGTTGTGTCACTTTTAAGTATTTAAAAATACTTTCAAGCAGTACAAGAGATATTGTATAAATATACAATAAAATATATGGCCAAATGTCAGTTTACCGTATCACTGAACACCTTGAGGATGAGTCAAATTTATGTTTGATTAAAAGACTCACAACTCGACCGCCTTCAACAAGTTCGGCGATTTTGCATAATGTATCAATAGTGACAGCTTGGAATATAAAGAAGTTAAATATTCAGCGTTAAATATTCAGATCAATCGGGTCAAGTGTAGCCAATCGATAAGACGCACAGCCTTTCATTACTGACAAGTAACCTGCAGGGCGCCATACACTAAAATAACGCAACTCTAGAAGATAGTTAACATATCCATTCTCGGCACGGATAAGCGAGACGACATTTGTTTACCTAAACTTTTAAAAACAAAACAAACTCTATACGAATTGGACCAAAATTAAGAAAAAGCGAAGGTTAAAGCTTTTATTAACTAAAGTTAAAGGTTTGTTATTTCAATGAATGACAGTTCACAGTTAATGAAAGCTTTGATTTAAGTTCTAACCCAAACTAAGTTTTTTTTTAACGACAACATTACTATAACTACAGTTATTTTTATTACAATTTAATGGCATTACCTAAATAAAAGAATATAAATAATTATAAGGCCACAAGGATGGTCTGCAAAAGAGTCAGAGGCACCATACGAGGCAGACCACTTTAAAAGTCTTTATACAAAAAATAGAAGGCTAGGCAGGGGTGGCGGAACAGGAACCCATCCCCCAATAATTTTCAAATTTTTGCCGTTGCTAAAATAGCTAATTTGTTCATCTCTATCCTATAATTTATAAGGAAAATGAATTGGCAATTGATATAACCATATGAAAAACACAAAACAAAGCCAATAACGGGTTCATTCGCTCAGGGTCATATCAGTAGCAAACTTAAATGAATCTGTTACTCTCGCCAAGAAAGCCAGCAAAACTCGTAGCTTCACACTTGTACAGCCTAAAAGGATTTCTTCTAAACTGATTAGTTGAAAAAAAACAATAAAAGCACGACATATATGGTCGTCATGCCACCTTCTAAAACCGCCGTAAACCTGGAAGCGTTACACACTTTAAAAGGATTCGAGAATAGCTTCTAAAAGAACAGAAACACGCATCATTTGGCATCCTTGTCACCTTTTCATGTAAAGAAAAACACGAAAGCGTTACACTTTCATAAGGATTCCTCGCGACTGGCTTGAAAAAGATCTGAATCACACTTATAATTTGTCCTGACGTCACATGGTGACGTCATCGTAAACCTTAAAGCTTCACAACTTACAAATACTTCCAAAAACAACAGAAACACGCCATATTTTGTGTCACCGTCACCGTAAACCCGGAAGTTTCACACACCTTACAAGGACTTCTTCGAAACTGGCTTACAGAATAACAAAAACACGCCTTATTTGGCTCTCACACATCTCGAAACTGGCTTCTATAGAACAACAGAAACACGCCATATTCGATACCTATGTAATAATTTGACCTCGCCGTAAGCCTTGAAGCCTCACACAGCTTAGATTTTCTCGAGAAGGGCTAACAGAACAACGAAATACGCTGTTTTTCTGTGCCTACGACTTTGTAAACTAAAATGCTTCTCAAAACTTACAAGGATTCCTCCAGACTGGTTTGTAGAACAACAAATAGCCAAGCTAATCTACGCGGGTCCCTTACGAAAATAAAGATAAAAGAAACCGCAATCACAATATATCATATGACTGCATTAGCATGTATTTAGATTTGTCACGGGAATTGACAGAGGTTAGAACAGAATATATGAACAACTTATAAAACCCAGTATCCCTTCTACAGGACAAGATAAAGTACGGTATATTGCTGAACAAATATTTTTCAATAACGTAGCTGAGGCTGGGCTGTTCTTGAGCTTTTTCCAAACATCAGGTTAGAAATCTATGTTCAAGGAACAAATGAAACTCTTAAACCTGACTGATCAGAATTTCAGGGATGGCTGGACGGGGCTTTATACAGGCTGGGCTTATGTCTACTTTTAAGTTTCACGATTACGTAATTTAAGCTATAGCTTGATTTGACTGTCTCTTTTTTTACGCAACTTTTTGATCAGCAACCAAAGTGCACCTTGAAAGTCTATTAGAGATGTAAAAGATTAGTTTTGTAAGCATCGTGTTCTTTAACAGATCCAACAAAGCCATTCAATAAAGGGCAGGCGTAGAGAAAGTGTATTATGCGTTTATGTTTTGAGTAGCCAAAAAGGATTTGAAAATTTGAGAATCTAAGTCGAAAAATCAACGTCGCCCGGCTGCGACCGAGAAAGATGTCAGAGCTAATAGAAATTTAATTACATGGCCAACGATCTTCAATTGATTCTTGTGGTTGGTTTCTCTGATTTCAAGAATCACAAATATCAAAGAAAAACACTTCGAACGAACTTATTAACTTGTTCAAAATATTATTACTGAATAAGGTATGTCGGTGTACCAGTGCCGCTTAGAAAAAACACGGATGTGGGACGGCCTATCCCAAGATAGTGTTGCTTTCCCAAGCTAAAAAGCTCCCAACCCCAGGTTCGCTAGTATTAACCAGCGCAGACGAATCTCGTTTGGTTGACTTTAATAGATACAGTTCACACGGTAAAAAGCGACACGCCCAAGCCAAAACAAAGGCTACAAGCTTTCAGATCTAAACACTCAAAATATCAAAGAAGACAAATGCTACTAAAGATATAACTTATGTCCAATTTCGGATCTGTAACCTTACAGTCGAACTAATGGCGACCACCGCCCCGTAGAGTTAATCATGGCTAGAGTAGTTCCAACTTCAAATAAAGAGCAGATTATCTAATCAAGTAATGCTAAAGTGAAATTAATGTTCAAAAATAATTCCAACTACAAGTATACGACAAAGGTTTTGAGAAATATCTGGTCTTATCAATGCCAAAATCACCAAAACATTTCCTGGGGGGCGTGGCATTATGGCACCTGAAAGGACTGCATGCAACTGTTCTTTATTGCGTGCTGACAGGGAGAAAGTAAAATCTTGAACTTCACATCTCCATGTGACGTCTTCGGAAGTCTGCCTTCGCCTTGGAGTCTGAATTATCGTATAAACCTCGTTTGTAGTGCAACGAAGCACTCCTGCTGAGGGACAGTCGTCTCCCACTGCAATGAATTCTCCATCTATGATCTGACTCGGGGCAAAAACCTCTTGAACGGTAGAATGTGCCCCAGGATCCAACAGAGAATAAAGATCTTCTCCTGTTAAACGGAGGTCAGGATTAATTCTGGGATGTTCGGTAACTAAAATGTCTTCATTCTTGTGTGGAAGACAACTGTTCAGGGGAGAATCATCGATCACCACAAATGAACAGTTGCACCCTATCTGGAATTTATCATTGGGCCATCCCAAACCGGATGTATCATAGATCGGCCTCGAGAGCTTGTTTCTTGGCACACACCATGTAAGCACACACTGTTTTTTTCCAATGGCGACTACCACGTGGTCTTCCCGTCTACCACATACGTCGCTCTCGGTAGCGTTGAGGCCACTTGTACTTGGTGTTTTATCCATTTTGTGGAACTTTTCATACTGTGAGATCACAAGAATGTTCTCTACAAACCGGTACAGAATTTGTCGGGTCACAATTTGAAGATAATGTATGTAGGTATAGTTTGCTTAAAGTTAGTCACATAAACGTTACATCCTTTTTTACAGAACAATTTAGAACTCTTTAGAGAAATAAAAATACATACCTGATAAGATCTAAAAATGTGCTAAACGAATTCCAAAACAAGAACATTTAACCTTACTCAATATCTACCGGCACGAAACACGTGCTACCGGTAACGTTGGTATTAAATTGAATTTACTGAAAGTTTTAAAGTTAAGATTAGCTCAAGAAGATATACTTCGTTTAGAAAAGCTCAGTGTTGGTTTTATAAATGGTACGATATGTTGTTTAAACAATTTTCGGAAATAACATTAAGAAGTTGAAGTAGTTTTTATTTTCTGAGAAACTTAGAAAACTTGAAAATGACGATAGGCGCATAACAGCCGCTATTGCAAAACTCATCGCTGATACTAAAATGAATTTTATAGTTCCGAAGTATTCAGCACTTTTTTTGATAAGTGTTCAAAAAGTGTTTGAAAAATAAATATAAAAACTGCTCAAAGTTTTGTATCTTGTTTCGAAAATAGTTCACAATAAGAATAAAAAAAAGAAAAAATTCGGGAAACAAATGACCGTTGATTCCCGGTTCTCGCTGTCAGCCGCTCTAAGTAAACCCTTTCAGCCCCAGCCAGTTTATCCACATCTAACTTCTCCTTACGTATCTCATGCAAACTAAGCCATTCCGTAGTAGCAAACTACCGAAGATGAAAAGCAAAATTCTCCTAAACTGATAACAGGAAAAATTCGGGTTCAGCTTGGGAGAATTTAGCAATAAGCCATCTGGCATATTTGGGGCTGAAACGATTTACTTCATATTTAGGAGGGAAGACGGTGCTTGCTGTACAATGCAAATCGATAATAAGATTTATCGTAGGCGCTTTCAGCCGACTAACTAAGAGAATAGAGTGTAGAATGATTATGTAATGGCGCTCTACCACTTTACTGATTCATGTGAAAGAAATATTGTAGATATTCTCGTGTTACTTCCGCATAGCGCCTGTGAGTCGAAACTCGAAATGGAAACGTTCTTCAATGACCAAAGCAATACACGTCAAGTATTATAAAGCAACATAAAATTGGGAAAAAACAACAGAATAACAGCTTTTGGTCGAGTCGCGGGAAGTGTAGACTGCATGCTGTCTCTCAGTTCTTTTCTTCTGAGTCAATCGAATATCACTTATATAAGTGCCAGCCGGACTCTTGCATGGCCAAATGGATTGTCACAGCTCGCCGTTCGAACCTCGCTCAAGCGTTCTGTTTGGCCGACTAATTCTAGAAAGAAACTGCTCACAGTTTATGCAAAGAACCGAAAGAAAAAAAATAAGGTGCGCGACAGGAGAAACCGAGCAGCGAGCACAGAATTTGACAGTGTCTGTCGCGACCGGGCCGACACCGGAAGCAAAACTTGCTGGAAGTTCCACGAAGAACGAGGCTGTTTCTTCGAAAGTTCACGATAGCTTTACAAACAGGGAATAAATTTTCAGTTTCCTTGTAGAAATAAGCGGCTTTAGGGTTACTGCGGGTCGCGGATCGATTGCTCGACTGGCAAGAAATGTTCTGCCTTTGGGATATACTGGAATTCAAGATATCTTGACTGAGTTGTTCAAAGGCTGGTGAACTTTTACTCCGGGTTAAGCCAAAATTCAAGCAGGAATTTCTTCTCTAAGTAAGATTTAACGGTTCTTATGAAATACCACGAAAAAACATTTTAATTCCAAAATTACAGCTCAAATCAGTCTCTGTAATTGTATAGTTGGAAACAAAAACGTACAGGGTTAGTGCTATAATCGGCTTTTGCATTAATAACTGGTTGCAACAAGAAAACAGGATGGTTTTCTCGATGAATGGTTTACATTCTACTTAATATCTACGTAAGATAATAAAAAAAATCTAAAAAAAGACGCATTGTAAATACTTGCCACCTCTATTCGACAGTTTGAGTCACTCACCGTCGTTTGATGATAGTAGGAACAGAACGTTTTGGATGCTTCTGCTGTATCACTTTTAAGTATTTAAAAGTAGTTATGTCCGACAGTCTGGCCCAAATACTGAGCGCTGATTGGTCGAGAGATTCCTGACTTCTGATTGGTCGAGAGCGATCACGTGCCGGAAAAGGCGGGGAAAAAGGATCACATGACTGTAAAAAAGGCGGGGAAAAAGAAAAAAAGAGATAAAAAGTAGCGGAAAGGGTCGGAAAAGAGTCAGTCGAGGAGATTGTTGATCGAGGAGGTATAAAATGAGTGTGATTGTGCCGAACGCTAAAGGAAAGAGTAAGAAAGAAGGTGGGATGGCGGGCATGATTAAGAGTGATATAGAAGCCCTGTTAAAACCGTATGTGGATCAGGATCAAGTGATTGCGTGGGTCCCGGGGATTGACGAGAAGATCAAAAAATGTCGGGACGATCCGGCGTACAAGTACAAAGTGTTGAGAACCCACGTGAGGAATTTGGGTGCTCAATACTGGGATCGAAGTGATTGGCACGAGGAGCCCCCCGAAGATGAGACTACTCCCTACGAGACGTTGGGGACAGACCCTGAAATCTATGTGTATTTGAAAGGGTCCGGGCCGTGGTTAATGCCGACCGCTCAAGATTGTGAGTTTGAGGCCGCCCAAGTGCAAGTCCCTTCGGTCGAGTCGGAGCAAGAAGAGGAAGAAGACCCCACCCCTAAACGCAAGAAACTGAAGAAAAAAGACCTGGGATCGATTCACGTGTTTGCGGTCCCCCCAGGAGCTGATCCCGAGCGGGTCCCCTTTACGTTGGTGCCCCCCTTCGAAATACCGGGAGAAGACCCTAGGATGACCCGTAAACTCTTCAGAAACTATTTGAACGAAGTGGTGGAAACCGCCGTGGCCGAGGAAAACAGCAGCCTGTTGGATCAGTTACTGAAAATGGCAGAAACATTGAACTCATTTGTTCCGATCAGAAACTGCATGTGTTTTGGGCCAAAGAAGTCCAAACCAAAGTTGTCCAACTAGCTAAACAATTGTAAGAAAAATAGCCCACTCAGGCTGTAAGAAAATCCAACACTATTACTACTAGAAATAAATCAAGGACCCCCCCTGTCAAGAAGAAATCACACAATAAAAAAGACAACTTTTTTTTTATCAAATCAACGTGTATTTTATTGTCTACCTTTTTCTTTTTTACACAAGTTTGTATAACTGGTCCAAGGTTTTGGGGGCCGAAGGGAACTTCAACAGGATCCCTTGGAATCTCTTCTCTTTAGGCTGGTTGGGCTTCGTCTCGGTCTGGGGCTCAGCCTTCTCAGTCTGGGGTTTCTGGGGCTGCTTAGTCTGGGGTTTCTGGGACGGCTCCCAATCGTCCAGGTCCAGGTCCAGACTGGTGAGGGACGAGGAGGCGGACGACGGCATGGAGAAAGCCAGCGCGTCGTTCTATAAAACAAACAAGGAAATGAGAACCAAAATAACAATAATAATCATAATAATAATAATAATGATAATAAAAGTCAAAAAAAAAAAAAGAAAAGAAGGTCCCATAATCGAAAGCCAATTACCTCTTCCACCCCATACTCCGAGATGATTTTCTTG
Organism: Hydrozoanthus tunicans; assembly: GCA_026413305.1. Lineage (NCBI taxonomy): Eukaryota > Metazoa > Cnidaria > Anthozoa > Zoantharia > Hydrozoanthidae > Hydrozoanthus > Hydrozoanthus tunicans. The sequence continues at coordinate 499 of JAOBAT010092582.1, read as the reverse complement.
GCGGCGGGGACTGCCGCGGCGGCAAAAGCAGCATCTGCGGTAGGGGTGGTCGTGGCCGCAACCGCTTCCGCTAATCCTTCAGCGACATGATCCGTCTAAAGAAAGAAATTTGTTGCAGTCAGAAAAAAATAAGAAATAAAAAATAAAAAATAAGAAATAAAAAATAAAAAATAAGAAATAAAAGAAATAAAAGAAAAAGATCTTACCTCTTCTTTTACTGCATAATGCAGGACCACTTTCTCTAGATAGAGCAATCGTTTGGTCATTTTTTTCAGTTTTTTCTGCAACAACTTTCTTGAGTACAGGATTTGGTGGGTTGTGGCGGGATTCGGAAGCGTTCGGTTTATATAGACCTTTCTACTGGAAATGACGTCATCTTTTTTGAAGGGAGGGGGAAACCCCCCCATCCCCCTTTTTTGGATCTATCTTCCAAATATGGTGTGATGACGTCTAGACCTCGAGTCTATAAAATCAGACCACGCGTCCGAATCGTTTTCAA
>JAOBAT010092571.1:841-17290 GCA_026413305.1 Hydrozoanthus tunicans | reverse complement strand
GTTGAATAATTCTTCCAGAAAGCTACAAACACGCTCATCTTACACCTGTAAGCTTCTTTTGACCCACAGACCCCATCCTTATAGTAGTATTATGTACATACTTAAGTCATCTAATCCATTCAGTTTCCAAAAGAGCAAAATTACAGCGAAATATTAAAGATTTTTTATGCTATAAAAGGAAATAAGATTTTTTAAAGCAACAATTTTTTTTATTTAAATGAAACAATAAAAGGTTTGGAACAATGTCAGGTTCTGAAGTGAAATTATATCAAATTATCTCACCTTCTAACAATGCTCCAACAAGCAGCAACATGTACTGCACTGACTAGATCCAAAACATGGTCCCTGCTCCCTGCTCCCTGGTCCAACATGGTCCCTGGGGTACTTATGTGGGGTGTCAATATTTGTCAATATCCCCATCCCCAGGGGCAATGTTTTTGGTCAGTAGGTATCAGTAGCCTGTGTTTGCATGGGGGGAGGGTGTAGGAGGGGTTGGGCTTCCATTGACAGGTGCATGAAGCTATATTTTTTGATCACCGTAGGTTGGTGGGAACAGTAAAGCCAAGACATTCCTCAAATCTCAACCTGATTACAGAGAAGGAATGTCTATACAAGAAAAATATAACAGCAGAGCTGCTGCTCTGTACCGGGATAAGGTTTGTAACTCAAAATATTTTTTTAAAATACCTTGCTGATATTGGGTAAGCTTGTTTTTTAACAGCTCAAGTGCTCTGTTTTTGTTAAAATAGTAATAGTAATAATGATAATAATAATAATGATAAAAACATTCCATCATGTGGCTCTTGAGACTAGTATTCATAAAAGATAATAAATGAAATAAAAAATTAATAAAATAAAACTATGCTATTTACAGAATGGTGTGTTTAGAATAAAGCTATATATCTGAGTTTGAAATAAAACTATTAAATGCGTAGAATAAAAAAGTGTAAGGATTATTTAAATATTAAGATATCAAAAATGGTAATACAAAGTTAAAAGGTAGTTTAAAAACAAACGTTTTTGACTTATAAAGTCATCTTCAGGTCAAAAAATGTCAAGCGTTTGTTTTAAACTACCTTTTAACTTTGTATTACCATTTTTGATATTTTAACTTATTTGTTGTTTTTATACATCCTAAATTTAAAGATGATTTAGGTGGCTTTTAAGTTTGTTCTTAAAAGTTTTGAAATCATTTTAATCTTCAATGTTATTGGGAAGCTTATTGAACACCCTAGCTATTAGTGCTTGAATTCCTGGGTATGACCCAGTTCAGGGGTTCAAAGGGTGTAACTACCAGTATGTATAAAATTATAATATTACCTTGTCAACATCAGATTAGGTACAAAATAATGTGAGAAAAAATGTAGTTCCTGTTGGGAGTTAAGCCCAAGACGTTCCATATACAAATCTGATGCTCTAGATACAACTGAGCTATAGGAACTCATGTGATGAGCAAGGTCATTTATTGGGTTATGACATACATAGACTGTATCACTCAAATCAATTGATTACCAACTAGGTATGTGTGTTGAGGATGCACTCGTTAATTAACTGCATTGTATGTTCACTTCATAATTTAACCATAATTATTATTGTTATAAATTATAATTATGATATTTTGCATTCCTTGTTCTACTAGATTGCAACATTAGCTGAAGGATCCAGCTGGTCTGAAACAACTTCATCTGCTAAAAACTGGACTCCACCATTATCTAATAATGGACTTAGTACAAGTGCTAGTCGCAGCAGCAGAAGAAGTGGCGAAAGCTCAAGATTTGCTCCACAGAGCACCCAAAGTAGCTTAGATGCTTTTTATGGAGGCATGTCAAAGTAAGAAAAATGTTTCTGAAAATATTATTTCTTTCATGAAGTTTAGAATAGATTTGGTTGGAGATCAGAGAGTGACATGATACTAAGATAAACCTATTACAAGTCTCAGAATTAGAAGATTGCTTTAGCACGGACCCTACAGTAAAGAAAGATATAAATCAAGTCGTCAGAAATTTGCATGAAAATGCAACTGCTTAATATAACTTGAAAAAAAGCTAAAGATTAAGATTTAAAGACTAGTTTTCCTTTTTTAAGTTTGTCTAAAGTTGTGAGGGTCTGTGTTTCTTAAAGACTTGCTTTTTAGAAGATGCTGTAGGGGTAGAGTGTATTCAGGTCATTTTGGAAAATGTCAGACTCTGTTTGGCACTCAGTTGAAATATAATTTAACCAACTATTTTATCAGTCCATTTCATATTATCATTTTGATTTAACTATCAAATTGACAGGAGTGAAGTAGATGCTCAGAAAGAAGATTTTTTCAGTAGGAAACAACAGGAGAACGCATCAAGACCAGAGTGAGTTTCAAAACATTGACTCAGCTTCCCAGCTAGTTTATCAACATCTAACTTAGGCTCCACAACATATACAGCCTGCCGATTCTGATTAAGGGTGCAATTGCATCACAGAACAGGATCACATGGTTTTTTGGAGAATTGTTTGGAACCTTATATATTCTGATTCCTGATAACTTACTTATTCTTAACTCCTGAATAAGCATAAAGGGCAAAATAGTAGTAGAGGGTGGGCAATATATGAAAAACCTAGTAGTAGTATAGGGCAGAACAATGGTATAGGGTGGAAACATCTTGAATTGTTGATAGTAGTATAGGGTGGAATAATGATTATTAGAAATGTGAAATATCACGAAATTTCAATAATTTAGTACAGCAGGATGGTATATAATTTTATTAGTATAAAATGGAATGTTCCAAACACAAGTTGCTGAATTTTAATAGTCAGACTGACCCTAATAAGTTTAATATAGGATGAAAACAGCCAAAAGCTAAAACTTGTATAGATGCAGTTAAGTCAAGTATAGGGTGGAACATTTGCTCAACATAAATGTATGTTTGTTCAGGAGTGAAGACTAGAATACTCCTCTACTCATTATGCTCCTGCAAGCTTTTTTTAAAGAAAATCTGCTGTTCCAAAGTGAAATGGATTACTACAGCTATAACTCCTGGATTATCTGTTATTTATACTCTATATTGGAGAAAGTGTGGGTAATTTACTGGTGTATGTTATCTGTTAGATTCTGAAGTTGATCTGGCTGCAAGTCCATCACTTGTAGTAATTTCAATAAGTTGTTCTGCTAGGTTCAAACATTAAATGTGATGATATTAGTGGGAAAAGCGAATGAAAAATTTAGGGTGCTGGTTATCTGTTGGCTTTTATTTTTCTCAGTCATAAAGATGTGGGGGTGTGAGAAATGTGCAGTGCAGGTTTTAGATCAGAAAATATGGTACTTAGATTATTTGTCTGTCTGGAAAACTGAAATGGAGAAAATTTGGATTATGCCAGAATGCAATCCTTCGCTGGAAAAATATAGGCCCAGATGAATTCTCCCTTAGTACTCAGTAATGAGGTGTAATGTAATGAGAAAATGGGAAATTTTTCAAACATATAGCTGTTAAATGTTGAAGATAAAATTTGTTCCAAATGGATTACTTGAAAAGTAATAGTTGTTCATAGTTTCTGGAAAAACCAACACAACATGTTGGCAAGGTTAAAAAGCTAACTTCTGGTGTTTAGTTTTCTTGGACCTCAACAGTTGACTTTAAATATGAACTAGTAACATGTAAGTTTAAACTGCTTTGCATGGTGTTTGTCAGTAATTTCTCAATCTCCTTGTGTTTGGCCCTTTTTTGAAGTTATTTATTTTACATATTTTTATCTCCTCTTGGTAGAAACCTTCCTCCAAGTCAAGGAGGACGGTATGTTGGCTTTGGTTCATCACCAGCTCCAGTTGCAACTAACAGCAACACAGGTACATACACATTTCAAATATGATTTCGTAGACATTTTTCCATTTCTTCAATAACTGACCTTTTGATTTGACAACAAGTAGAAGACTTAGTACGAGTTTTTCCAATTCATCCTACTGCACATGTGAAAAGATCACGCCATCTCATTGTGTTTCAAATATCTTGTCTTAGTTACAACAAGGTTTTCATAAAAACTAGTTGTATGGACTACAATATATTTTAATTTCAGTTTTTGACCTAAAATTGTCACTTAAGCCATTTTTGAACCAGGTATTTCAATTGTAACATAACTATTTTTTGACAATTTTGTCTGCATGTGTGATGAATGAGTCTTCATCTATTATAGGTTGGGATATGGCATTGTCTTCATTTTCATCAGTAAGTATACTAGAGAAAAAATTAGCTAATAAAGTTGGAGCATTTTCTCAGCCTTAAAAACCAGCCATTTTTCATCAATGATGGATTTCTTTTTACAATATCAAATTAATACAAACTAAGTTGTTTAGTACTAGAAAAAATAAAGGGGTTGGTTATACTTGTTAGTTTAGTTCTCCCTATTCAAACAGTCTGGATAACATAAACTATGGACACAGTTTGGAAGAATTTAAGGGGTGTTACAAAAGACAATTAGTATCTATCAAAGTTGATGATACTTCCACCAGGACTCAACATTATGAAATTTCAGCCTGTTAGGCTAGTAAAACTTACAGCAATTTTCTGGTCTAGCAGTAAGCTTCCCAGAAAATGTGGAAAACCTCAAATCAAACCAAGTTTTTAGGTCTCAAGGCCAATTTTACTTCAATATAAGGATCAAGTTCACTAAACAAATGGAAGTATTTTGACATATTGCACTGGAAATTTTCAGTCTTAATACTGTTTTAGTTTTACCATTTCAAATAAATCTACTACCATTATATGTCAATGTTTTATCACATAATAAATCAAGTAAGGATGGTCAAACAAACATGTCACTAATTTTTTGCTAGTTATCAAAATCCCAGTGAAACAAAGTTTTTCATGTTTTCTTGATAACTCCATTACACTTTTTTTCAGTTGATTTGTATCGAAACTCTGGTATAAAAAAGTTTTTCATGTTTTCTCAGTTACTTCATTGTAACAGGGTTCATATGCTTTAATTACCAACCCCCATTATGACCAAGTAAGTTTTCGGGCCCCTTGGTACTTTATTATATATCATGGTTGCAGTGTATGTACTAACTATATTTTTTCAGCAGCAAGAAATGATATTTTTTAAAACAGTATGATAAATCATGATAAATATAAATTATGTTTAATGATTATTTTGAATTGGATTGGATGAGTTTCAATGGATTTTTTAGTCAGCAGTTTTCAAATGTTGTTTTGTCTTTTCAGGGCTGGAGTACATTTGCCTCTGGTGCTGCACAATTTGCATCTACTGCCTCACAACAGGTTGGCAGTGTTATAATTAATAGATTTATTAGATTTCCTGAACACCAGAACAGTTAAAGTTTTTTATGAGAAAAAGTTCTTGGTGTTAGATGATAATCTGCAAGTGTCAGGCTATGAAAAATTGGGGTCAGGAACTTTTTTCTGTGGCGAAGCAATTCTAAAGTTGCCCCCATTTCAAAACTTTAACACTCGTAACTCAGCAAGCCCTCCTAGGTGCCTCTGGTGCTGTTATTTAATTGCAGACCAAAACAAGTTTGTAGCACTTGTCAAAATATTGAATGGATGTGTGTTTTTAAAAAAAAGTTTTCTTTCTTTTTTCCATAATGCTGCTTCTTAGTTAATTATATTTTTCTCTTTTTTACTTGAATCCTATTTTGTTTTTTCAGGCTATCAAGCTTGGTTCAACTGTAAATGAATCAGTATTGAAACCAACTGCAAGCAAGGTAGTTAAAAAGATTTTCTATTATGTTTTTAACTACTTTGAGTCCTTTCACAATAAGTTTTACCTTTTGTTCAGTTGGCCTTTCATTAATTACTATCTTTTGCATCGGATAATAATTTTTGGTATTCATAGCCCTTTGATAGCTCAGTTGGTAGAGCGGAAGACTAGAAGTAACATCATCACTGGTTCAAATGTGGCTCGAAGGACTATTTTTTTTACATCTTTCTGTTCTACATGAACTTGGTGTAGTTAAAGACAAAACTAATAACTAAACTAAGAGGTAGTGAATGGTTCTTTTAGAAAATGAAAGACAAATTTCAGCTGGTTCTTGAAACCTCATCACTTTTTCACGGTATTATTATTATTATTAGTTTTTAGTATTATTACATTGCAAGTCAATCTCCTAGGGCCAATAACCAAATCCTGCACAAATATTTCCCCAGACAGACCTTGCACCTGTTAATTAAGATTTTGCATTTCATAGTATCTCATGGTAGTATTCAATTATATTTTTATTTTTTCTCACACTCACAGTCTCACATTTCCTCACAAAATGGCTCACATTCTCAGCATTTCTTGGGCTGACAGTCTCTGATTTACTGCTATCCCCCAACTAGAACAGGGGAGAGACCATTGATGCACACATCAATACCCAGTCAGAATAGTTTTTGTGTTCAAATGTGTCAGATGCATATCAATTCCTCTTTCTCTATAAAACTCTGAAATCCATGGCTTTTGGGTTATAATTGATGGCAATTTACAAGAAATAATGAAGGTTTTTTTTCTTACTTAACTTGATATTCAGGCTGCTGAACTTGGAACAACTATGAATGAGAAAGTCAAACACAGCTACTCCAAGGTGAGAAAATTCTTTACAAAATAATCCCTCTTGTGTTTTGTTGGTAAATCATTTGACTTCAGGTCAACTTTGTGACCCATGTTATGATCATGTCATGCTTTTCTGCTAAAAAATAATCAGACTAAATTAAATTGTTATTTTGAAACAAAATTATCTTGTATATAGTTGTTACTCTTAACTCTGGAACAAACAAACATGTACGATTATTTTTTCTGAGCAATTTTTCCACCCTATACTGCATGCTGGCCATAATATGGTCTGTATGGTTATTAGTTTTTAGCTTTTTCTGTCCTATTTGAACCTTATTTGGGGCTGTCTGACTGTAAAAATTCACTGATTTTGTCTCTTTATAGTAACTGCGTCTAAAGATATTGATTTGAAACATTCCATTTTATACACTACTTTACCACCCAGCTGTACTAAATTATTGTCATTTCAAGATATTTTCACCCTATATTATTATTCCACCTTATACTACTATTGACTATTCAAATAATTTCCACCCTACACTATTATTTTTTGCTTTATGAATTTTACTGTAAGTAAGTTAATTTCAGTCTACCATAGTTCTTGGACTGTTGATTGAATTTCTGAGACCCTAAAATAAATTAACTATGGTTCAAAAACTTGCCTTGACTAGTTTGTCTACTAGGGTCATTAAATCTTGTTCCAAAAACTTTGACCTTAATAGTTTCAAAAATCTCGATGGATTACCCTAATTAACATTCGAAATGTACCCTAACTTAACTTGAAATGTATGAACTTTGGCATTCATGAATATGTTTTCACTGACTTTTTACAACTTGCTGCATTATTGTTTTTGTGAGAAAATTTTCATGAGTAAAAGATCTTTAGAGACAATTTCAAGCTCAATTTGTGAAGGAAACCTTTTTAAATGAGGGGTTGACTTACAGTCAGGTTAACAGTAAAAAGTCCAAGATTTCAAGGTAAAAAATAGGGGTCAACTTATACTCTGACTTGACTTTTAGGCTGAGAAAAAAGGTATGTAGAAAACATTCTAACAAATAAATAAATTTCAATTTATAAGTAGATGGATAAAAATGACAACTAACTTACTCATGCTTTTTAGTAAAAAATAGTTTATGTGGTTTTTAAAAACTAAACGTTTTCGATCTTAACAGATCATCTTCAGAGTTAAAACTGAATGTAAACTGCCATGTCTTTGTTAAAATGTATGAAACTTAGCATAAATTAAGTCACCCTGATTCCCTTAGGGAAATATGTACTTTCATTCAGTTTTAACTCTAAAGATGATCTGTTAAGATTGAAAACGTAATTTAGTTTTTAAAAATCACATATACTATTTTTTACTTATTTTTTACTAAAACTTTAACGAGGCAGAATTATGACCAATCATGCTTTTGTTTATTTTGTATTACTGAAGGTCCAAGAAGGAAAGTTCTTTGAGGATATGTCATCTTCAGTATCAAGCATGGCATCCAAGGTAAATCAGCAAAAAATATATTAATTATTTTTGATTGAGAGAATAATAAATTACAGTGGATAGTTGACCTTGATAACACTATGATTAGGGTCTACAAATGTGATTGTTTAAAGGAGTCAACAAAAACTGGCTTGATTTTGTGGAAAATAAATGATGATGATATAATATTAATCATAGTAATAATGATAAACAACAGTCAACTCATATTGCACATTATTAAGGGCATAGCTACTCCGCTGTGCAACATTGTGTGCCATGCTGCGCAAAACTAAAACCCTTGGTGAAACCATCTTTGAAATCGTTGTTTGTAATGTTGCAAGAGTTGGATCAGCTTCTACTTTGTTTTACTACTTTCTTCTACTCCTCCCCCCATAAAAAACAGCTGCTGCACAGGCTAATAAGTAACTGCTTAATCTTGTGTAGAACAGGGTTAATAATGTTCTCAACTTTTTAATTATCAGGTAAAAACTGCTGGAACACATGGATGGACAAATCTGCAGTCTTACATAAACCAGGAGGGTCAACCCGAAGCACTGACCAAGAGTAATGGTGGTAGCAGCTATGGCAGTTTGAGTTCTAACCCTTCAAACTATGGATCAATGTCAAGTCAGGGGGGTGGACATGATGAAACATGGTCTTGGGGCAGTGACAACTCAGAGACACTTGACCAAAAACCAAAATCAAATGGCAAAGCAAAGTCACATGGTAAATTGGAGTCAAAGGCCTCAGTTAGCAGTGATGATGGCTGGGGTGAATCTAATGGCTGGGAACAAGATGGGTGGGGCGAGGCTGGCAGTTGGAGTAATGATGATTGGCAAGCGACCACACCCTCAAAACCAGTAGCCAGAACTGGAAAGAACGGAAAGAAAGCAGATTAATGATTTTTCATGTCAGAGTTTAGAGTCTGTGTAAGAACAAAAGAATCTGAATATTTTATTTAAAATTGACTTTTATCAGTCGGAAAGAGAAGTAAAAATTTCTTTTGCTCACTCAAGATTTAGGTACAAAACAAATTATAGTGACTGCATTAGTAACAAATCAATTGCCTCAGTTTACACACTATAGATTATTGTTTTAAAAAGTTGTTACTGTACAGTAGCGGTTTTCAGAAAAGAAATATATCTGCAACATTGATTTTATCTCACACAAGCCAATTATTATTTTAAAGATCGAAAAATCCAGAAGTTTTTTGCCAGTCAGTTTTTGAAGGTAAAATAATGGAAGTACTTATATTGGACCCTAGAAATTGAGACAAGATTGAAACTATTTCTCTCTTGGTGACTGCTCTTTCCTATTATTGGAAAATATACTTAGTGCTTTTTAAATTGTCATAAATGAAAGTTGTGGAATAGTCTTAAGAAATGTATTAGCAAGCAGAGGAAGGTGTTGTGTAGATACCAATTTTGGGATTTATCAAATTGTGTGTTAGCGAGAATGTCTTGACTGGCAACTTGTTGCTTTGCATTTCAAAACCTTTTGACCAGAAAAAAAAAGACGAACAAAGACAAACAACAATGGTTTTTAAACCAGTTCATATCTATTAACTATGAAATGTCAAGCATCCTTAGAAAGTATGAAGCATGTCATCCGCAGACAAAATTATTGTTCCAAGTACACAAATACCAGATTTTACACAATTCATATGTAGTTAATAACCAGTCTGCTCACTTGCTAGGTTTATTTACAACTAATATTTAATACGACTGTGTTGATGAAATACACTCGTGTATTCTATGTTATTTTTATTGCCAAAATCATCTAAATACCTGGTTGCAAGGTTTGTTTAATGAGGGTGTTTTGCCCTAAGCATTTTATTGCAAAAATTAAACTGGAAATATGAAGCAAGCTAGGTTTGCAAAGAAGAGAAAGGTAAAATATATTTGAAAAGCAAACTAACAAATTAGATGAACTTGGTACATTGTTCATTTTCATTCTAGTGAATGATTGATTTCTTTCTGTAATAGTTATCTCTGCAGAAAACTCTCTTCACCACCAAAAAAATTGGTCTCAATTAAATACATTCTAATAATATATTAGCTCAGAAAACATTGAATGATAAATGTTTGAACTTCATTTACTAGGTCTAGCTTTAACCAATATAACTTTTAGCGTACTATACAATATTAGTCCAAAACCCCAGCCACCCTATTCCATGCAACCCTAATGAGAGGGCACCCTCCCTAGCCTGGCATTTGTTTTGGAGAGTTTGAACTAAGAGAATGCCTTACATTTATTTCAGTTCATGATTTGAAATACAAATCAAACTTCAGGGACTTTTTCTTTTTCCAACATTTTATTTGAATGTGTTACAAGTATTAAATTAAAATATGTAAATAATCAACAGTTTACTCTATTTTAGATAATGGGAAACTGATAGGAATAACACACTTCAGTACAATAATCAATGTATTTACAAGACTGGTTGTTTTGACATTGAGATGGCAAGTTTAGTGAAGAGTGAAATAAAAGTTCAACAACTATGTATACAAACTGTTGTTCAAAGTTAATTTTATACAAGAGTTTGATTTTTCCATGGATTTTGTGTTCCTTTCTCAAACCACAACAATGTAACAATACAATTAAGAAACCTAGTTCTTCTCTAAGCTATTCTGTTTAAGTCAGCAAACCAGATCAAGTATGGTAAAAACCCACATAAAAGAACCTACATTTTTTAGCTAAGCTTAAATTGGTAAAAAAATTAAAAGAAATTATAACAATCATCACGGATAGCGAGATTCTTAGTGAAAATGTTCAGTTGTCTTGCGATGTGAGTCATTGAGGATCAAAGAATAGGAATCTTATATTAATGGCGTTTATTGGGATAACAGACCACTTGTAGAAGATTCTTAAATAATTTATAAGGGCACTAGTTAGTGATCATCACATGTAACCATTACACACAGAAAAATAAAATTATGTGACGTGCAATATACTACTTCTCTATCAAATAATTTTCTAAAACACAGTTTATCTGATAACCATACAATTTTAAGCCCTTTAGAATACTTTTTACATTTTGTGATGAACTGAAGAAAAGGTTAAATAATGGTAAAATTTCTGTTCTCACCCATACTTAATTATGCATACAGTAATAATGGCTGTCAAAATTCACATTTTCATGCACTTTATGGTTGTCAAACTCCACATTTTCATTTCAGGAATTAAAAAGATATAATCTGACCTTACCCCAACCCTAACCAAGTAGAATACTTGTAACCCTAACAAGGATTTTGAGAATTTTTGGTTGCTCATAGATAAGGTTACTTCTGATATTTTGGCCTGAAGATCAATAGCTTAGTATGCATAGTTATCTATTAAGTATGTGTGAGTATGGAAATTTAGCCTAAATCATTTTTGCTAATTCTTTGAACCTTGGCTTACTGACTGAATTAAACCTTAACTGAAATTTTGTTCTCTGCAGTTTTCCTTTTAGTTACTGGTGCCTTCATCATTGTAAAAGGCCATAAACAGGTTCTTTAACTTAAGGTTCTTATGTGTAGGTTATACTGTGTTACTTTATAAAATGCCCTTTCTATGTGTGTTGTATTTACAAAAAGTGGTGTGAGAAATCTGTGAGTTTGACTTGCTGGTGGTAATCTACTTGTGCTGTCTGAACTCTGAACTATGGTTAAATCACTTCACCAGTATAGTGACTGGCTGATGAAACTGGTCACAGAACCAAACCATCCATCATTCTCTTTGTCTTTTTTACCTGTTTTGGCGATAGCCTGAAAAAGCAAGAGATTTTTTAATACATTTCTAAAACAAACTTCTACTTTAAACCTTTTTCCCTTAACTAAAAGACATAGGATTTTTCTTCTAAGTCTATTGAGGCTTCCTGTTTTATGAACCTGAACTACACTACAGAATCTTCTCAAATGGTAGGGTACATCAAATACATCAAGCCCAGACATACATGACTGAGAGAAAAGGCTGAGTTTGAGCTGTTGCCCACAAGGCAGGGAGTTTGGCCACTTCCTCCTTCAAACATTTTCCTTCTCTGTGAGTTGAAACTTTCTATGTGAGATTGTCACCTCTCGAGACATTGAGGCAACTATCTCCTGTACATGTTTTATGTTACCACTGTTGCCTCATTTTTTCTCAAAAAAATTACACCCGCAAGCTTAGGTGAGACAACAAGGCATCATGCCTGTCCTGTGCACTAGGCTTAAAATCAAATTCTTTGGGTAACTAGTACTGGATATATAGCTTGATGCTTTTTGTCTTTGTATATTTCCACTATGTTTCACCTAGTTGAGGGTATATAAATTATTATCATGTTATTTACTAAATGGTAATGACCTTGTCTGAAACTTGAACCTCGTCATCATCCTCTGGCAGGTAGTCTGGTAAAGAGCTGCTGTTTCCTGTGCTCATTCCACCAGGGTTTGTGCCAAATGACAACATGATCTGCAACAAGAAATAAATCAATTACTAGTATTTAACTTCTATTAAGAAAAACTTCTTGACCAAGTTGTTCAAATGGAATACTATTTGTGCAACTCATAGTTTTTTTTCATTCATCCATTTTCCACATATAAGAGAATCGTGAACAATCATTTTCCGTTTTTATGATAGTTGTCAATGTCTCGCAATGCTTAACAAAACAGTCTTGAAAAAGACCGACTGCAACTATTCTAATGCTTATTATAACATGCAGTTTATAAACAAAATTAATGTTCATAACAAGTCTGCCCACAAAGCACTGGGCTACTAGAGATCTAGACTATACAGAGTATAGAAATCACCAAGAAACTTCCAAAGATAAAAGATGCCTGTGTTCAGTCAGTACATCCTAGGCTCATTCATTTCTTGTTGAAAAAGGGGTAGGGGGTACCAGTTAGTTGGGTTGGGACTTAACAACAGAGCTGTGCATCAACTAACCCTCATTGAGCAGTTTCACAATTTTGTATAATCTGCTTTAAATATACTATGAAAACTTTTTATGTACAAAGTTATTTTATTTTATTTTCCATTCTTCCTTGTTCTTGTCTTGTTGTCATGACATTTCAGGGTGTCGCCCTCTTCTGGTGATTATAATATTTTCAATCGCCAGAAGAAGGTGAGACGCCGAAATGTCGTGACAACAAGACAAACAGACGACCACAGAAAGACAATTAAGCAAGACAAGAACAAGAAAGAGTGGAAATTAAAGAAAAGACTATAACTATGTACATAAAGACCTCCACCTTTGCCCAACTCAAGACACTTTCAAGAGAAAACTTTTTAGTTTACCTCCTCTCCTTGTTCATTTTTCACAACCTGTTGTGCAGATAGCACCTTCGTTTTAGCAATGGAGTCACAAATTACTCCAGGTGTGATGTCTTGCTTCACTCTTACAGTACATCGACTTTTATGAAGATCAAATGTAAAGCTTATTACACCCCTCATCTTCAGTAGCTGCTCTTCACACATTTTTCTTGTTATCTGTATGAGAAAGTGAAAGCATGTACAATAAACATGCATGTTAGGGCATTTTAAAAAGAATTAGGCTGCTCGCAGGTTTAAGTTTAAGTACTTTTCTATTTATACAACACATTATAAGGGACAGAGACTCTAACTTCAACATATTTTATTGTATAAGTTTTGACCTCATTTGCACTTCAGGCCTATCGGAAGTGGTGGGCTATAGAACCCCCCCCCCAATTCATAGTTTCCTTGTTAGAATAACTTTGAATTTAACATTGACTGCACTTTACGCTCTGTTCGCAGACCTCTCCCCAATATCAATTTCGTTCTGATGGTACTGCAATTCTTGAGATATATTAATCAATTTTCAAATGAATTATTTTATTTTTAAGTATGAAGAGGTTTTGAAAGATGTCCTGGGCTTCAGAAGTAATCAAAGATGGAGTGAAGATTAGCCCACATCATTCTTACTTTTATGTATTAAAAACATATATGTAGTTTTCTTCCAACAGTTTGGTTGTATGTAACTTCAAATTCTAACAACTTGAGTTTACAAATTAGGCTTAGTTGAGCATGGTTTGTTGATGAGTAATAATCTGTATGTGTACAACAAACCTGGTTGGTCATTCCTTTTATATGGAGTGTAATTACTTTCGCTTTCCGATTTCCAGATAAGAAGAAACTGCTTGCTGTTGAACTATCAAATTTAAAAAATAAAAGTTAATGATGATATTAGAATAATGTAATGGAAGCTTTGCTGTACATATAAAAAACTTTCTAAGCAATGCATCAGAGTAAGGGATGGTGGTAGGGAGGTGGAGGGGTAGAGAAAGGGACATGTGAAGGGAGGTGAAGGGGTGGATAAAGGGATATGGGTAGGGAGGTGGAGGGGTAGAGTAAGGGAGAAGAAGGGAGGTGGAGGAATTGAGAAAGGGATAAAGGAGGGAGGTGGAGGGATGAGAAAGGAATAAGGCCTAGGGTAGGGAGGTGGAGGGTAGAGAAAGGGATTTGGGAAGGGAGGTGGAGGGGTAGAGTAAGGGACATGGGAAGAGATAAGGCCGAGGGTAGGGAGGTGGAGGGGTAAAGAAAGGAATTAGGGTAGGGAGCTGGATGGATAGAGAAAAGGATAAGGATGGGAAAGTGGATGGATGCAGAATTGATAGAGTGGTGGAGGGATTTGATAAGAGTAGGGAGGTGGAGAGATGGAGCCCTAAGGGTAGATAAGTGATAGCACAATAATTTTTGTGTGGTCCCTAAACGATATAAAAGGAGATCTATTTACCCATGTCTTGTAGTCTTTCCCGGCGTGCTCGTTGGGCGAACTATCGCGTTGAGGACATCCTTTGCTAGCTGTCTTGCTTTGGAATTGTATCCTTGCCAGTTAATGATTTTCTTGAGGCTGATCACCATTCCCATTTCTTTCTGCATGACTGGACGGTTGGGTGCATATTCTGATAGGAACTTTAGTGCCTGATTTTTAACGAAAATTTTTTAACACAAATTAAATATATAAGCCAAAACACAATCAATAGCAAAGCCAAAGGGGCACTCAAATTTGATGGCGCATGGCAGACAACATAGATTAAAATCGTTTGAGTCTAAAACAAAGTTAAAATGAATACCTCAAGTGCTGTCACAACCACATTTACGTTTTCGTTATCAAGGAATAGAACCAGCCCTGCCAGACAACTTTGATCCTGAAAGAATAAAATACGTACATAACAGTCTAAACACTTCGCTATTAATCGAGGAAATTCTGCCCGTTTACTGATACCTTCACAATCGTTGCTCTATTTTCAGATTGCGCTGCTAGATTTCTCAGATGTTCGACAACAGCCAGAGTACTCATTTTACTAAAATACGTTTTATCTATTCGCAAAAAGTAGTTTGTCGCAAAAGAACACAGGTTTTTCACAAAGAAGTACTTTTTTAAATCGCCAACATTAAGCACTGCTGAGCTAAATTTGAATAATACCGGTCTTTCGATTCTTCCTTATGATTGGTTGATACTTTTCCAGTACGTACGCTGATTGGCTACTGATGTATTTTGAACTTCTGAGAGCCAATCATTGTGCACGTGCTTCGAGCAAAACAGCGTTTAGAAGTTTCATTAACCAACTGGTGTTTTCGTCGAGTCATGTTTTCGATTAAATAAGCCGAAGAATTTTGATGGAATTTATCCTGGATTTACTGAAGATGGTTTTAGAATACCTTGGATGGGATGAGGAACAAATTGAGGTTTGAATTGCTCTTGAGTTATAGTGTTCATCTGAAAAATTTGTCTTCCTTTAAACCTAACCTTTTTCAATTATTTTCAAAAGGATCTTTTAAGGACGCAGAGGAGGAGGAGGAGAAGAGGTCGCAACAGAACCATAGTACGCAGAGTTGCAAATGAAATTTCTACCTATAACTTCCAACTCTTTACGAAACGAAGTCTTGTACGAGAGATCGGTAGCCGTTTGCCATTGAAGCCTTGTCGACGACCTCACCTCCAGGTATCTCGTCGTGTTTAACCTAGACTGAAAATTAACGTAACTCCTGGGTGTCACAAAATACAGAGAACTTTCTTTTCTTTCCAACCCTTGGTTTCTCCATGTTTTATTTGCCTGTTGTGACGAGTTTTTATCTGTTTTAACTTGTAATATATACGGCATTACAGGCCCGTAGGCTGGGGGAGACTCGTTCTATAAAGATGTAGGGGGTTCTGTGTTTTGTCCCAATAACATCGTGTCAAGTATTTGTAAGAGTGGAAATGTCTCCACAAGTTGCGATTGCTGGCAGTTAATGCATATGTTTTTCACTGTCGATAAAACATTGTGTTTGATAATGAGTTATTTACACTACACTTAGCACTTATGCCCCGTGGAACTTGCCCTGGTTGTGCCCTGTGTGGCAAAATACAACCAAGGAAGGATCCCTGGGGCCCACGTCGCATATTTTGTTTTTTTTTCGGGTGCTTTTACCCACTAAAATAAGCATTTACATAAATATAGTTTACTGGGGAAGTGGGGGGAGGGGGGAGGGGTAA